>CM024635.1:25953490-26009956 GCA_014182715.1 Eucalyptus cloeziana | reverse complement strand
AGGATGATGAGATGCCACCGGAGGATTGTAGTGATGGAGAAATAGCTATAAAATGAGACTTATTGGTGGTTAGGCATTCTCTTAGTGTGCAAGTAAAGGAGGAGGAGCATCATCAACAAAGAGATAACTCGTTTCATACAAGATGTGTGGTGAATGGTAAGATCTATAGTATGATAATTGATGGAGGTAGTTGTGCAAATGTGGCAAGTTGTATTATGGTGGATAAGTTGGGTTTGAAGACGACAAAGCACCCTAGGCCTTATAGACTTCAATGGTTAAATGATAGTGGAGAGGTGAAAGTGTCGGCAAGTTCCGAATCCCATTTGAGATAGGGAGATACAAGGACAAGGTAGAGTGTGATGTTGTACCTATGCAAGCGGGTCATATCTTGCTTGGAAGACCATGGCAATATGATCGAAAGGTACATCACGATGGATATACTAATCATTATTCATTGGTGATGAATCAAAAGACTTATATCTTAGTACCAATGACACCTAGTGAGGTGTATCAAGATCAATTAAAGTTACAACGAGAAGCCGAGAGAGAGAGAAAATGTGAGAAATCCGAGGGCTTGCGTGGTGTGCCTGAGACGCAAGGAAAAGGAGAGGCCGATAGAAGAATTGTGCTAAAAACCAAGGGAAAAGAAGAGAGGAAAGAAAATAGACAAAAGAATCTTTATGCAAAATCGAGTGAGGTGAGAAGAGCTTTAGTTCTAGACCAACCGATGCTTGTACTTTCGTACAAGGAGGTTTTGTTTTCTACTAACGATCTTGACCCAAGTTTGCCTAGTCCTATTGTGTCTTAATTGCAGGAATTTGGAGACGTCTTTCCTGATGAACTTCCTGGAGGGATACCACCGATTCGAGGCATAGAACATCAAATTGACTTGATTCCTGGTGCGCCATTACCTAATCGACCCGCTTATCGAAGTAATTCCAAGGAGACAAATGAACTTTAGCGGCAAGTTAGCGAACTATTGGAACGGGGGTATGTGAGAGAGAGTCTTAGCCCATGCGCCGTCCCTGTTTTGTTGGTACCAAAGAAGGATGGAACTTGGCGAATGTGTATCGATTGCCGAGCAATCAATAATATTACAGTAAAGTATCGACATCCTATTACTAGGTTAGATAACATGTTGGATGAGTTGCATGGTTCTTGCATTTTCACTAAGATCGATTTGAAAAGTGGCTATCATCAAATTAGGATGAAAGAAAGTGATGAATGGAAAACTGCATTTAAGACCAAGTATGGGTTATAGAGTGGTTAGTCATGCCATTTGGATTAACTAATGCACCGAGCACATTTATGCGACTTATGAATCATGTTTTGCGTGCTTTTATTGGTCGATTTGTGGTTGTCTATTTTGATGATATCTTGATACATAGTCAGCCCTGATGACCATATTGAGCATGTGCGAGCTATCTTGCAGGTTTTAAGGGCCGAACAATTATACGCTAATCTAAAGAAGTGCTCTTTTGTTACCAACAAATTAGTCTTTCTAGGATTTGTTGTTAGTGCTGATGGTATACAGGTTGATGAAGAAAAGGTCAAAGCAATTTGTGAATAGCCAACGCCTAAGACCGTAGGAGAGGTGCATAGCTTTCATGGATTAGCGAGTTTTTATCGGCGATTTGTGAGAAATTTTAGCACCATTGCCGTACCTTTAACTGAGGTTATCAAGAAGCACGTAGGTTTCACATGGGGAGAAGAGCAAGAGAAAGCATTTAATCTTTTAAAAGATAAGTTGACTAATGCTCCTTTGTTATCTTTGCCGAATTTCAGTGCTACTTTTGAGATAGAGTGCGATGCTTCTGGTACAGGAATTGGAGCCGTGTTGATGCAAGGAGGGTGTCCCATAGCTTATTTTAGCGAGACATTGAGTGGAGCAACATTGAATTATCCTACCTACGATAAGGAGATGTATGCTTTAGTGCGAGCTTTGGAAACTTGGCAACATTATCTATGGCCGAAGGAGTTTGTGATCCACACCAATCACGAGACCTTGAAGTACTTGAAAGGGCAGCAAAAGTTGAATAAAATACATGCCAAATGGATGGAGTTCATCGAGACTTTTCCATATGTGATCAAGTACAACAAAGGTAAGGAGAATGTGGTAGCCGATGCACTTTCTCGAAGGTACGCGATTCTAACTATTTTAGAAGCAAAGTGTCTAGGTTTTGAGCATATCAATGGCTTATATACTGATGATGATGACTTTGGGAGAGTGTATGAAGCATGTGAACACGCTACATTTGATAAATTCTATAGGCATGAAGGTTATCTTTTCCGTGAAAACAAACTATGTTTGCCTAAGTGTTCTTCGCGTGAATTGTTGGTGCGAGAAGCGCATAGTGGTGGTTTAATGGGACATTTTGGCATTAGTAAGACTTATGAAGTGCTACATGAACATTTTTATTGGCCACATATGAAGAGAGATGTTACACGTGTTCAGTGAGAGATGCATTGCTTGGAAGCAATCAAAGTCTACAACTAAACCGCATGGCTTGTATACACCATTACCTATTCCATCGCATCCTTGGACTGATATTTCTATGGATTTTGTGTTAGGATTGCCTAGGTCTAAGTATGGTAGAGATTCTATTTATGTGGTTGTTGATTGATTTTCAAAGATGGCTCATTTTATACCTTGTCATAAAACTGATGATGCATCTCATGTTGCTGATTTGTTCTTTAGGGAGGTTGTACGTTTGCATGGCATGCCTAGATCAATTGTTTCAGATTGAGATTCTAAATTTCTTAGCTATTTTTGGAAAATATTGTGGAAAAAACTAGGAATACGATTGTTATTTTCTACTACTTGTCATCCACAGACCGATGGTCAAACCGAGGTAGTTAATAGAACTGTAGGGGTATTGTTGCGTGCTATTATTAAAAAGAACATAAAATCTTGGGAAGATTGTTTGCCACATGTTGAATTTGCATATAATAGGAGCATGCATTCTGCTACTAAATTTACACCATTTGAGGTTGTCTATGGTTTTAATCCGTTAACTTCGTTAGATTTAACCCTTTTACCTGTTGATGAGCGTGTGGATTTAGATGGAGCAAAGAAAGCTGAATTTGTCAAGGCGTTGCATGAGAAGACACGCGCAAATATTGAGCGCAAGACTGAACAATATGCAAGGCAAGCCAACAAAGGGCGCAAGGAAGTTGTGTTTGAACCCGGCGATTGGGTTTGGGTTCATATGCGCAAAGAGAGATTTCCTGAGCAGCGACATTCTAAGTTATTACTGCGAGGGGATGAACCATTCATGGTTTTGGAAAGAGTTAACAATAATGCCTACAAGCTTGATCTTCCAGGTAAGTATGATGTTAGTGCCACATTTAATGTTTCTGACTTGACTCTTTTCGATGCTAGTGATGATTTGAGGGCAAATCCTTTGCATGGGGGAGGGAATGATGTGGACATCGAGCCATATCGAGGAGGAGGTGCTAAGGACCCATTGTCTATTCCTACTGGTTCGATCACTCGAGCGCGGGCCAAGCAATTTAGGCAAGCTGTTGGCGTCATGGTTCGTGATCTTCAGCGTGGAGATGACCTTGGATCAAATCTTGAAAAATCTTGGAAATCTTGGTGCAATTTGATTATATGGACACCAAATATTTGACCAAGTCAAATATATATATATATATATATATATATATATATGTTTAGGAATATTCTAGAATATGACGCATTATATTTCTAGAGTTGGTTTTAGGGTTTGTGTGGCGGCTAGAAGGCCTATATATAAGACTGACTGAATTTCTTTGGGGACAGATATATTTTTACTTTGAGAAAAAATTGAGAAATTCTCTTCTATTGTTCTTTTGAGGACTTGACCTAATCAAGGTTCCCTTGTGATAGTCGATTCGACTTATCGAGCGAGATAGCGAATTCTTTCGCTCGTGGCGTCTATAATGTTGGTTGGTTGACACGCGTTCGTCAACAGGTCACATTCATACCGAGGTTGCCAATCACAAGTTTGATTGGAAGTCGAGGTTTGCAATTCGCACCATCTGGGCCTTCGTAGAACGATCTTTTCGCAGTGATTCACATCACTGGTCCTTTGGACGGTCGGTCGGCCAATAATGTTGGTTGTCCTTTGATCGGTTTGAGACCAATCCTAAGGCTACCCATGGCCTAGCACTAAGCCAAGGCACTCATGGAACTTATAATTAATGATAGAATGGCCGGGTCTATCCCTGGTCTCATTCCGGTTGGCACCCGATTCATCGGTAGGGTTTATGATTGGTGCGTTACCGATCCATGATTGAACATCACCAATTTGAGATTATGTTCTGATCACTAAGAATTAAATAGGGAATGATGCATTTTTGGTCAAAAGACGGTTGAATTTGATCAATTCGGATCGTTCGTGTATTGGTGCATAACCGGACGGAATCACCCATGGCTGGAAATTGCGACCGGTCGGATTGACCTATGACCATCCACCGATCCAAAATCATTCCGCGACCAATTCTCATGATCAAAAAAACATCTTATGAGCTGGTGATCCTATGTCATCAGTATGGTCGGTAGAAAATCATGGCCGACACCTTGAACAATTAGTGACCGGTCGGTCGGTCGGTCAGTCGGACCATGACCCATCCGCGATTCCTTGCTGATCGAACCGATCGATCCATGGCCAATGGCCCATGATCGATTCTTTTAGGATGTTATGGCCGATCCTTATGGGGTCGGAATCGAGGATGTTACAGAAGTCATGGCCAATCAATGAAAGCGGTAATTGATTTACTTGTGGAGTTCTGTAGAGACACCATCCCATCAGAATATTCTACTGGACATCCAATTGGGAAGGTCCATAACAATCTGTGAAAAGAAAATTCACTTCATTTTATTTTTTTATGATCCTATCCTATCTTATATCTATTTTACAAGCCACTATTTATGCTATGTACTGTGCATAAATTATGAAATCCACTGACTTTTGCCTAGATTTGGATGAGGGCCTCCATGCCCTTGCTAACAACAAGCGAGGGCATCGGCTCTCACCTAGATCTAGACGAGGGCTACGATCCTTGGTAGACAACGCCCTTGCCTGGACCTAGCGAGGGTATCGTAGTCCTTGCCTAGACCAAGTAAGGGCATTGCGACCCTCACTTGGCTCTAGGCAAGGGTTGACGCCCTTGCCTGTGGCTAATGAGGTCATAGAGGTCCTCACCCATGGCTAGCAAGGGTCTAAGATCTAGGGTTAGAAAAAAAAAAGGAAAGAAAACAAAAATTCAAAAAAATATTAGATACTATTAAAAGTTATTTACATCAGGAACGGCCATGTCACATAAGATATTGGACATTCATGCCAGCAACAAGCGAGGGCATCGGCTCTCACCTAGATCTAGACGAGGGCTACGATCCTTGGTAGATGACGCCTTTGCCTGGACCTAGCAAGGGTATCGTGGTCCTCGCCCAGACCAAGCAAGGGCATTGCGACCCTCACTTAGCTCTAGGCAAGGGTTGACACCCTTGCCTGTGGCTGATGAGGTCATAGAGGTCCTCACCCATGGCTAGCGAGGGTATGAGATCTAGGGTTAGAAAAAAAAAGGAAAGAAAACAAAATTTCAAAAAAATATTAAATACTATTAAAAGTTATTCACATCAGCAACGGCCGTGTCACATAAGATGTTGGACATTCATGCCAGCAACAAGCGAGGGCATCGACTCTCACCTAGATCTAGACGAGGGCTACGATCCTTGGTAGACGACACCCTTGCCTGGACCTAGTGAGGGTATCGTGGTCCTCGCCCAGACCAAGCAAGGGCATTGCAACCCTCACTTAGCTCTGGGCAAGGGTTGATGCCCTTGCCTGTGGTTGATGAGGTCATAGAGGTCCTCACCCATGGCTAGTGAGGGTTTGAGATCTATGGTTAGAAAGAAAAAGGAAAGAAAACAAAATTTCAAAAAAATATTAAATACTATTAAAAGTTATTCACATTAGCAACGGTCCGGTGTCACATAAGATGTTGGACATTCATGCCAGCAACAAGCGAGGGCATCGGCTCTCACCTAGATCTAGACGAGGGCTACGATCCTTGGTAGACGACGTCCTTGCTTGGATCTAGCGAGGGTATCGTGGTCCTTGCCTAGACCAAGCAAGGGCATTGCGATCCTCACTTGGCTCTAGGCAAGTGTTGACGCCCTTGCCTGTGGTTGATGAGGTCATAGAGGTCCTCACCCATGGCTAGTGAGGATATGAGATCTAGGGTTAGAAAAAAAAAAAAAAAGGAAAGAAAATAAAATTTCAAAAAAATATTAACTACTATTAAAAGTTATTCACATCAAGAACGGCCGTGTCACATAAGATGTTGGACATTCATGCTAGCAACAAGCAAGGGCATCGGCTCTCACCCAAATCTAGACGAGGGCTACGATCCTTGGTAGACGACGCCCTTGCCTGGACCTAGTGAGGGTATCGTGGTCCTTGCCTAGACCAAGCAAGGGCATTGCGACCCTCACTTGGCTCCAGGCAAGGGTTGACACCCTTGCCTATGGCTGATGAGGTCATAGAGGTCCTCACCCATGGCTAGCGAGGGTCTGAGATCTAGGGTTAGAAAAAAAAAAAGAAAAAAAAAAATCATAAAAATATTAAATATTATTAAAAGTTATTCACATCCACAACGGCCATGTCACATAAGATTTTGGACATTCATGCCAGCAATTTCTTGCTAAAATTGGTTAGATAAATTCAATTGAAAAGACTTAAAAATGTTTATGATTTAATTGACAAAATTGAAAAATTTAGAATTGAATTAACATAAATGCAATATGTTTAAAACTTTCAAGACAATTTTTCTATTTATAGAATATGAAGTTGCAAAAATCTCTATGCTCTGTTGTGTCTCCAGGAAAGATAATTCAGAAAAGGGAAAGTACATAGGGCATATTGCTATTGAATTGCAACTATGGGACCAACTTTAATTTTTTTTTTTTTGGTCGGCAAAAGATTATTTTATTTCAAAAAGGAAATGTAGATAGATACATGAGATGTACTTCATAACATAACAAGTCCAAAAGAGGGTGCGGGAGAAATGAAACCCAATTAAAAGAAAGAGTGTTGAGGAGTCGAGCTTTGACGACCGAACCGGCGACATTACTCTCAGTTCTAGAACGATGGACTAAGCGAAAGTTGGGCAAAAATGTCAATAAAGTGCTGCACGCTTTGACCAGTTATCTTTCCTCCCTCGTGGGTTGCTCAGCACCAAAGGTCTTGCTAAACTAAAGATAGGTTGTCAGATTCAACCATCCACTTTTGACCAAAGCATACCGAAGACCTTGCACCAACTTTTTATTTCTTTGGTACCACAGAATTCAAGACAATGTATACCTTTCCTTTATCTCAAAAGAAATAAAGGCTTATCCTACACATTGAATGATCACAACTCGTAAAATAAATCCACGAAAAGAAACGGCAAATCTAGTAATTTTCTCTACGGCTAAGCCACAACAGAAACTGAGAATGGAGGATTTCTGCACAACCAAAAATTCAAGATTGATTGTTTCAAGTCATGAATAAGATCTTCTTGTTGTGAGCCAATCTCTGCTGTCCCAGCTCTTGAAGCAGAGCTCCCAAATCAGACCAAGAAGATCCCCCTTCTTCCACAGCCCCTCTTGCCATCTCCGCAAGTGCTTTCGCCCTCCTCCTCATTTCCTCTCCTTCCTCACTCACCAGGACTCTCTTCACTTTGCATCCTCCACTCTCTCGCTCTTCACGCCGTCGCCGAACAACCTCACCCACTGCTTCACCCCTATGCTGACCCCGACCTTGAGCACTGGGTCACGAACTTCTCGTTGAAGAATTGCTCCGCCGCTACCGGCCAAGTCACCATTGGCACGCCGGCCGTGATCGCCTCCGGTGGAGTTCCACCCGCAATGTGTCACGAAACCCCCAATCGCCTCATGATCGAGAATCGGCACACGAGGAGCCCACCGGGGATGATGAGGCCCTTGTTTCGATTCTTGATTCGTACCCATCGAGCAACCACTCTTCTTTGCCTTCTTCCACATTCGGGTCCTTCTTCACCACCCAAATGAATTGTTGACCTGACGCTTCTAGTCCAACTGCAATCTCGTGGAGCTGAGCAGCATTGAAATTTGCCATGCTTCCGAAGCAAATGTAGATCACTGAGTTGGGTTGCCTCGAGTCGAGCCACTTGAGGCACTCGTGCTGGTCGATGGATGCTTGGTTGCCCCCGTGTGTTTTGTCCTCGTCTCCTTATTGCACAAATGAGAGCGGGCCGACGAACCGGGATTGTCTCCCTAGGAATGTCCCGTAATGGTCAGCGTAGGCCGGCTCGAGCTCGTAGAAGCTGTTCATGATGACCCCGAAACTCCTCTTCTCCGATTCCATCATGTCATTGAATAACTTGGTGACCTCAGTCTCTTCCCTGTAAATGTCCGGCAACTGCATCCTGGACATTGTGATTTCCCCGGGGAAGTTGGGGATGACGAAGGGCTCCGAATCGTACGACACCCTCTTGTGAGGTTCATAGAGCCTCACACATTCTATGCTCGCAATGGAGAAGGCACTTGTCCCGTGGAAAGCGAGCCTAGGGATTCCCCACTTGGTAGCGATCTCGGTTGTCCAGGGGAGGAGCATGTCCGAGACTAGACAATTGGGGGCAAGTTTCTCCTCAGCCGCTCGAGTTGTTGGTCCAAAGATCTTGATAGCTCTATAGAATTGCTTACGTATTTCCTCCGTAGTGACCTTGTTCATATTGTCACAGTCTTCTGGCAAGCCGACTTCTTTCAGGGGCAATGTCACTGTGACGACATCGATGTCAAAGCCAGCATCCCTGGTTTTCGCGATGGATTTCAAGAAGGTGGGCTCGTCATGGGGGGTGGCGATGAGAGCGGACTTACAGCCTCTAATGGCGAATAGTTTGGCCATTTCGATCATTGGGATCATGTGGCCTGAAGCCATGAAAGGGAAGAAGAAAATGTGAACCTGATGGCTTTCACCCATTTGGCCTCTCAGGAGAGTTTCCGCTACAGGAACGTATTCGGGAATGATGCTAGGGAAGCACAAGAATGGTTGGGGTTGTGACGCTGTTGAATTTTGAAAACTGAGGTTTGTTTTTAGACCTCAAACTGAGGACAAATGTATAAGGAGGGGTTTGGAGGGAATAAAGAAAGGGGCGATGAGAGAAGACAAGTTTGATTTCTTCTATGCTTTAGATATCTTATTAAATTCCTAACCGTGTTTACCAATAACTTGTGATTGCGAAAGAGAACAAGAAAGCTCAATCTAGATTCGGAGTGATTAAGCAAGATAAGTCAACTACATGTATGTCTGTTGGATATATTGTTAATATAATCTAAAATTAATATGTTCACATACAAGCCCAATAGGTAAAAGCACGGTTATTTGGGTACATATGGGCCGGAGCCCAATAGCTTATATATATAAACTCTAGGGTTTCCCTATGCTGGAGGTAACACTGTTGAGTGTTCCAAACTTGACGTCTCTTGGTGTAATACTTCAAGTAACCGCTTCTTCTCTCTCAAACCCATAACCTCCAACAATCTTGAAGTATTATTATCGTGTGTTGGATTTGAGCGAGAAAGGTGTCTTCTTGAAGATCTCGTCAAGACGAACTCACGGGTGTATTTTACTTTCGATTTCGACGGTGGTATTGGCCGAGATTTGAGTTTGAAGATTCGGGTGACCGAAATCTTTGATTCAAAAACCCAAAAATTATAGCCAATTTTAGAGGGTGAAACCACTTGGGCTTTGTTCTACTCGTCGATACGAACGTTTTGAGTGGTCACTCGCGTTGATCGGAGGTCGGACGGAGAAGTTACGGCAACCTGAAGTTTCCATCTGAATTTCTAGCGAATTTCGGGATTTCTAGCGAATTTTGAGGGCGGAAATTTCCAGCGAGTTTCAACAACAAGGGCAGTCCATCTTAAAGTTTTTGGGCGCTCCAGATCTGTTTTTAAGGTTTGTTTTGGCAAATTCCGTCTTCACAGAGCAGTTTGATCAAGGTTAGGGGAGTTATTCAACTTTGTGGCTCGGACTCCAAGGTGCACTCTTTCTAACACTTTGCTCTGATTAAAATGGCAAAGCGTAGTTCCTATGATATTATGAAGCTTCAATCGTTTGATGTTACTGAATTTCATGGCTGGAAATTACATGTTCAATTTGGCATGAAAGAACGTGACATATTCTATATTGTATTGAGCGATTTTGCTTCTACCATTGAAGATGTTGATGAATATCGATGGAACAAAGATGAGGATTTTTGTAGAGATTATTTGTTGAACTCTCTAAATTCTAATCTGTCTATGACTTATAGTGAGTATAAGACGGCGAAAGAGATATGTGATCACTTGAACGCTCGTTCAAAAACCGAGGGGCTATCTAAAACTCTCTTAGCGGAGAAATTCTTTGATTTTAAATTCACTATGAATTCAAGCATTACCTCTCGCTTAGTTGAATTTGAGAACATGAGGAACAAGTTGAAAGATGATAACTTTGATATGTCCGATAATCTCTTTGTCGGTCTTGTGTTAAGCAACCGCCAACCGAATGGAGTTCTTTCAAGACTGAAATGCACAGATGAAGGTACAGATGGGACTTGATGAATTAAAGAGGTATATTCACATTGATGATCAAAATATTACTAGGAAGAGTTTGGAACAAGTAGGACAACAAAAGTCAGTTGCCAACTTTGTTTCACACTCCAATAAACCTCAGAAAAAGTTCAAGTCACCAAAAGGTGAATCCTCTTTACAGTTAGAGGCCAAAAAGACTATCTTCCAAAAGAAGAAGAAGGGCAAGTGCCATAACTGTGGAAAGTGGGGTCACTAGGCAACAGAGTGTAAGTTACCAAAGAAGCCAAAGAATGACACACCACAGAATGAGGCCAATATGCTTATTAGAGAATCGAGCCTCAAGCCTTCATTGGAATGATGAATAATGGAAAGGCTAGAGTCTCTTCGAGTGGTGGTTAGACAGTGGCGCTACTTGTCATGCTACAAATGACAAGAACTTACTCACCGAGGTCACGAAGTGAAAGACACTTGTGGAAAATTGCAATGGTGGTGAGGCAAAGGTGACTCATCTTTGGAACTGCAAATCTGTGCTTTCTTCGGGTAAATTACTAACTCTGAAACATGTTAGAGTAGTACCTTTACTTAAAAAGAATTTGATATCTATGAATTTACTTGATAAAGCTGGTATGTCTTTTTCAACTATGAATAGTAGAGTAACTTTATCTGTTAACTTATATTATTTCGGTTGTGCATTCATGGTTAATGGTATGTATAGGTTGAGTTTAGATACTAATAGCATAAACCATGTGAATTCTACTTTGATTGATCCAAAGTTGTTACACAATAGACTTGGACATGTGAATTACAGGAAAATGCAACATCTAGCTAAAACTCACAACATTCCATTAGATACTTCTATTCGATTTGACAAGTGTGAAGTGTGTGCACAAAGCTAAAATCACTAGAAAACCCTTTAAGTTGGTTTCTAAAAGTACACAACTTCTTGAGTTAATACATTCTGATATTTGTGACTTTAGAAATTACATTACTAAAGGTGGTCGGAAGTATCTAATAACATTCATAGACGATTTTTCTAGATATTGTCATGTCTATTTGTTGAAATCAAAAGATGAAGCGTTTGAAAAGTTTAAGATTTTCAAGTCTAGAGTAGAAAATCAACTCAACTTGAAAATTAAGAGATTTAGGAGTGATAGAGGAGGAGAATATACTATGTCAAGGTTCAAGGAATTTTGTGCTTCAGAAGGAATAATACTTGAAACCACTGCTCCTTATTCACCCCAATCAAATGGTGTTGCCGAGCGTAAGAATAGAACGTTAACTGAAATGTTAAATTCTATGTTACTTACAGGCGGCATGCCTTCCTCCTGCGGGGAGAAGCAAAGTTCTAACTGCTAATCACATCTTGAACAGGTTGCCGCACTCTAAGTTGTCTATAACACCTTGTGAGATATGGCATAAGCACCCTTGTAGATATGATACTCGTAAGACTTGGGGCTGTATTGCTTATGTAAGCATACCAGATCCTAAGAAACCTAAGGTGGGATCTAAAACCATTACTTGTGTACATCTAGGAAGTGCAGAAGATAGTGCTGCAAATAGGTTTTTAGATCTATCTACTAACACAAAGATGATAGAATCTAGAGATGCGAGTGTTCTTCGAAAACAAGTTTCTCGAGAGATCAAGGCTTGAATGTTTCTAGATCTACGATATGATTTCGAATCTCCCCGTAGAATCAAAGCGCCCTTCTAACTCTAATTCCACACAGTTGGCTATTGAACCAATTCCAAAGTAAGAGTATCTACAAGAGAGAGAATTCCCAAAAGTTTTGGTGAGGATTTTGTTGCTTACCATCTTGAGGATGATCCATTCTCCTATAAGGAAGCAATGAGATCTAGGGAATCTCTACTGTGGGTAGAAGCCATAGATGATGAAATGAGCTCTCTCGGCTGAGAACCACACTTGGCAGCTAGTAAACTTGCCAAAAGGGGCTAAAGTTATAGGCTGTAAGTGGGTGTTGAAGAAGAAACTAAATAGTGATGGATCAATAGCCAGATACAAAGCACGTTTAGTAGCTAAAGGCTATAAACAACAGAGTGGAATAGACTATTTTGATGTTTATTCACCTGTGTGTCATCTATCAACTATAAGAATTCTTCTTGCCTTAGCATCTATTGAACACTTTGTAGTGCATCAAATGGATGTAAAAACAGCTTTCTTAAATGAGGAGTTAAATGAGGAAATTTACATGGAACAACTGGAAGGATATGTTATGAAAGGTCTTGAGGACAAAGTTTGTAAATTGAATAAATCATTGTATGGTCTTAAACAAGCACCTAAGATGTGGCATCTTAAATTTGACAAAGTGGTAAAGAGTTTTGGCTTTCAGTCTAGTTATTCAGATAAATGCCTTTACCATCATTCTATGTCAAATAAGATAGTCATCATTTGCTTGTATGTTGATGATATGTTAATTCTTGGTTCCGATCATTCTGTAGTGAGTGACGTGAAAGCAACTTTAGCTAAAGAATTTGACATGAAAGATCTTGGTATTGCTAATACCATTCTTGGTATGAAAGTAAGCTTTAAACGGCAAGTTATCTCCCTTAGCCGACTCATTATATTGAGCAGCTACTTTCTACTTGGGGATACGATAAGTGTAAACCGAGTGAGACACCATGTGATTATAATAACAGACTGAGTCCTAATGAAGGGACCAGCGTTGATCAGTTAAAATACTCGAAACTTCTTGGTAGTCTCATGTATACTATGAGTTGCACTAGACCTGACATAACCTTTACAGTTGGTATGCTGAGTTGTTTTACTAGTAATCCTAGTAAAGAGCATTGGGATGCCCTTGATAGGCTGATGAGATACCTTAAACGTACTAAAGATTATGCTCTCTATATTCTGGTTATCCTCCAATTGTGGATGGATATTCTGATGCCTCATGGTGTTCAGATATTGGAAGTAGTAAGTCCACTAGTGGATATGTATTCACTTTGGGTGGAGCTGCTATTACATGGAAATCCAAACGACAGACTTGTATTGCATTGTCGTCTATAGAATCAAAACTTTTTGCTTTAGCCTCAGCCGGCGAAGAGGCAGAGTGGATAAAGAATCTGATTATGGATATTCCTTTGACTCGACTAAAGATTAATTCTTTAAGCCTATTCTGTGATAATCAAGCAGCTGTCCAAGTCGTCAATAATACTCTTTTTAATTCAAAGAGAAGACATGTGAGACTGAGACATGCGTTGTTGAATTATCTGAGAGAACAAGGGGTTATCACTTTGATCGATGTGAGATCGAAGGATAACATAGCCGATACTCTCACCAAAGGTATGCCTAAAGATCGATTATTCAAAACAGTGGGGGAATTGGGGTTAAAGACTATATAGGCAAGTCTTAACTACCATTTACTTACCTTCTAAGTGTGTGTTTTGAATTATCGAATCTTCCTTTAGTGGCTACAATAATAAGCACAGTATATATGTTTCATTGATGTTCACAGTTGCTGACTAATTTGAAAAGGGTGAGTTGTCTCATTCCAAACTTGATGAAGATGACTTTAACCTAATTCAAATGTTCTATAGGGGAAACTTGTGTCATTCCAAACTTGATGATACAATTCAACTAAGTTGGACTATCCTTTTGGTTAAATGATCTCATTCTAAACTTGATGCTAGATTATTTGACTTTAAGGAATCAGTAATCGTGACATTCCAAATTGAAACATAGAAACAATTGTTTTCTTAAGAAGCCTGCAAGTCTTGTTCTTAATTGAAACTTGATATTACATGACTAGGTTATTATAGGTGACTTGACTATTGGTCATGTTCTTTGAAACTAGACAATAGTTATTCTCCTACAAATAAACTTAAGTTGATGGCTCTTTGTAAATCACATTGTTTAAGTCTTGTTCATAATATATGAAACTGAATTGATGCTTATGACATGATATTATGATGCTTTATGACATCAATATATGTTCTTCTCTACCTGATGGAATGTTTTTAAGTTTTTATTCAAATGATTGAATTCATGATAATATGAAATTCATATTTGACATTCTACAGGGGATGGTAGAGATGGAGGAGAGCTTAATGAGTGGGATCCTGACCAAGATGACCTACTTGATGAATGAATATATATCATCTTGAGCATGTGGGGACTTGACAGTTTACTTGCATTTTTGCTATTTCTATTTTGTGAACATTATTATGCATATATTGGTTGTGAACTGAGTCTAAGATTTATTTTGGGGATTTGAATGAGTTTAGATTGAATCTAAAACTCCTAGTACTTGTTTTGATTTGTTGCTCTCGAGAACATATCCGAGTTAATTGTCTTGGACTGAATGTGGATGATTCATGTTTGTTTGAACATCACACCGACTACCTTATTGGATTGTTCTGTATGGTGAACATAGGAGGAGATTGTTGGATATATTGTTAATATAATCTAAAATTAATATGTTCACATACAAGCCCAATAGGTAAAAGCATGGTTATTTGGGTCCATATGGGCCGGAGTCCAATAGCTTATATATATAAACTCTAGGGTTTCCCTACGCTAGAGGTAACACTGTTGAGCGTTCCAAACTTGACGTCTCTTGGTGTAATACTTCAAGCAACCGCTTCTTCTCTCTCAAACCCATAACCTCCAACAATGTCTTCTAGTCAATATCTCTTACGTCATGTATGACGAATTGCGCAAGATGGGCCTCCAATCAGAATTGGCTACGGGACATCCAATTTGGAAAGTTCAGTACTTTGTGCGCGAGGAAAGGTCACTGTGGATGACTAATACGGGGTCAATGAAGCTCGAAACATACTCATCTCCCATCCAACCGCAGCGGGAAAAACGCAGCATTGGTGCCCCAACTATTCTGTGATGCCCATTTTGATGATAAAACTTTACAAATGATTATTTATTTGCTGTGATTTTTGAAAAACGATCACTTGAATGACTCTAGTAATTCTAATTTGTCAGAAAATTTGACATGACTCGCTGGAGTCACCTAAATGGGAGTTTTCAAGATATTTTTGTACTAAAGAGGTCGTTTATAAAGTTTTGGGATTAGATTGATTACTAAGAAAATTTTTGCTCTAGAATTCATAAAATTAGAAATTGACAAAAGGTCGGAGCGAGCCAAAAGAAAAAATCACAAAGCAAATATTATAATTATGCCATTAATTTTATTTGTTTCAAAGGTCTCAAAAGCAATATCGTGGATGAAAATTCTCTCCGAATAATTTCATTTAAAATTACAAAAATCTATTTGGTTTCCTAAAAAAAACAAGAAGTAAATAAAACTTTCTTCACGTCTCTTAACTTTGGAGATAAGAATAGTAGGAACGTCATAACTTTGGTTCGGCACTCACTTGAGTGCGATAATTTATGTTTTGCCCACTTGAGTGCGATAATTTATGTTTTGCCCACTTAAGTGCCATATCGGGGTAGAATTGATTATCTGAGTGCCACTTTTGGCAAATCGTCTTGCATGGATTTTTTAATTAATTTCCCATTCTAACATGCATTTTGTTTTTTTTTTTTGTTTTTTATTTTTTATTGATTATCCACGTCAGCGTCAACGATGCCACGTAGGACTACCGACGTCAACGTCGGATTTTCCGTTAAGGCAAACCGCTGATTGCACTTAAGTGATCAATTTTTCAAATTTATGGCCCTCGAGTGAGCACCATACGAAAACTATAATACTCATAGTGTACTTATCCCAAAAATGATTATACATGTGTCTGTTGAAGGAGTAATTAGTTAAATATTTGGGAAAATCATCAATATAGTCTTAAACCTATTATACACATATCAATTCAGTTTTAATTCCAGTTTTGTCAATAAAGTCCTACACATTTATGCAATATTTAAAGGTAGTCTTTCCTATTGAATGTCGTAGCAAATTGTGATGTGGAAATCAGTAGTTTGCCTATATTAGCATGTCACTTAAGACAGTCAGTGATGACTAGACACCATGTCAGCAATTTTCAGTGGTAATTGTTGGGAAAGACTACATTGAAATATTGCCCAAAAGTTTATGACTACATTGGCAAATATGAAAAGTAGGGCCGACTAAGTAGAATAATTAGTTATTGACAAGAAAAATATGATAATTGAAATTGCATTATAAGACAATTTAATTAAACCATTGGAAAATACATATTTTTTGTCAACTTTAAATGCATCAAAATTTTCAAAGAAAGAGAAGAAAAAAATTGTACGAAATAATTTTCAATTTGAGACCTATAAGAGATATTTTGATCTATCAAAAGTAAAAAAAAAAAAAAAAGGATGGAAAAAGCATGAGCCTTTATGTTTAACCTAACTTACTTATTTATATTTGAGTTGATGTGAGTAAAATAAGGAGAGAGTATGATGGGTTTTTGGATTCAAGAAAGTCCATATGGTGGTAGGGAAAATGGAGAGGCAAAGAAGGTAATTTATAATTAATACTACTTATGTATTAGTACATAATAATTGTTTGATGATATTTCAATTTCGATCTTTGTTGAAAATTAAATTTAAAATATTTTGGATTTTATATGCAATGGGCATCATTCATGAGAAGTATCTAGTTTTATATATGGTACTTGTTGCGATCAAAATTTCGTGTGCACCACCTAAAATTAAGCTAATAGATTGCTAAGCCTAGACTTAGCTTAGGCTCTCCCAAGTCCATACCAACTCGCGACTTAGGTTCAAATATCTAGCATGCAAAAGAGAGTTGCCACTAATCGGTTTACAGTAGGTCGATTAGACACCTAAGTAAAATAATGGCAGAATTATTTCACTTCTACGAACCAGAGATTTTGGATACGGGGACTTGATTACCCTAGATTTCTCTAACACCTTTTCAGTACCTTTCTCTTTTATTTTGGAAAATTGTTTGGCAAGCAGCTTGAATTAATTTTAATTCACTTTCCTAACATGTGAGGTGATCATGCAGGTGCGCAAACCATCAATTTAACATCCAGATAAAGTAGTGAATAAATCGCAGGACTTACCTCATAGCAACGAAAGCATCTGTAATGTTAGATCAAAATTCATATTGATAGTCCTAGATATGATTTCTAATTAACACGCAATCATTCAATTTTTGTTTTCACTTTTTAATGAGAATATAATCCATATGCAATGCAATGCTTCTAATCTAATATGAAATGATATGGCATGGCAATATGACCTAAACTATATGACATGAGTAAGAATTTTTGTGATTTCTTAATGATCATGCATTAATTAAATATGCAATCTAAATTAACCAAAATGACCTAATTCTAATGACAGGCAATTTCTAATTAAATGAAACTAGCAATAATCACCAAATGACGTGCATTTTATTACCCTAATTCTATATGACGTGCACATGATTCTTTCCATTCTAAAAAAAAAAAAAACATGCAATCTATCCTAAAAATTGAAACTAATTTAACCTAAGACAAATTTTATTTTTTTTCATGAAATTCGAAATTAAGGAAAATGCAAAAAAATAACTATCTAGATTAAGATTCTATCTAGCTTATATTAAGGATCGGAGTCGACTAAATCCTAATTTAAACTAAGATATTATCTTAACCTAACAAGCTCTAACCTATGATGCAAAAATCAATCTAAACTTAAAATAAAACATGCAATTTATTCTAATATGCCATGTCGTGAAAAGAATGCCATAATTCTAATTTTTTCTTTTTCTTTATGAAATTCGAAATTAAAATTAAACATGCAATTAAAAAAAAAAACTAACATCCTAAATGAATGCACTTTCTTCTTTTGTTTTCTTTTTCATGATTCAAAATAAAATCCCTATTCTAAACATGTAAGATAATAAAAACCTAATCCTAATTCAAACTTTTTTTGGATGGTTTCTTTTACAAAAATAAAATCGATTCAATCTACACCACAACAAATCAAGCAAGATAAGATTGATATCCAGAAATTGACAAACCATATCTCACGCATGAGATCGAGTTGGCCAATTTTAAAATTAAATCGCGAATCGAATCTCGGGTGTGAGATCAGATTGACGATTTAACAGGGGATTGCGAGTCGGATTTCGGATGCGAAAATCGGACTGTCAATCCCTAATTTGAGAGGCTAATTCATAATGGAATCTCAATCATATGCATCGACAAATATCTCAAATAAGGTAATGGAATTTTCGAAAATCGAAATAGATAAGATTTTCACCTAATTTGAATATTGGTTTCCGAATTCCGATCCTCGAATGGTTACTCACGATGCAATGTGGTGGTGCTCGGTTGCTCGAAAGTCACCTGATGGGCTCCGCGAGACATGCGAAACAAAAATTTGTAAGCTCGGCAAGGGACTTGTCAGTGGACGACAAATCTTGATCTCCCACGGTTGGTTTTGTGGAATTTGGTGATGCAAGGAAATCCATTAGCCTTCTGACAATCCCATTGATTGTCAAACTTCGACCTTCTAAAACCCACACTTAAATTTTCAACCTCCAAGGAAAGACTAATGTGCTTTGTGCAAGGCGTGGCTGCTTCGTTGTTGATGCCAGGCTAAAAATTCGCTAATAAGAAAGTCACCATAAATCCTGCAAGAGAAAATTTGTGAGCGAAGAAATTGTCCAGATTCGCCAGTCAGGCTGGTGTCACGGGAGCAGCCGACGTGGTGGTGGTGGTGAAGATCAGGACTGCGGCTCGTTCACTTGATCCAATACGGGAAGCACTGTAGCTAGCAGGAGCACAGCATCGCGGTGGGAGGAGTCGTGAAGCCAAGACCGCGAAGAAAATACCTCGCTCTAGCCTCTATTCTCTCTCTGGATTATTGTGTGCTCAGTGTTGACCAAGGAAGAGAGAGAGAGCCCCCCCTCCTATTGGACGAAGCAAAGACCCCTCCTTTGTCTTCTTCTCCCTTTGCTTATGGATTTTCTTTCTTTTTTACCGCAAGATGTTGACCAAAAAACCACGAAGATCTGCTGAAGCAATTATTGAACACTTGGACTACTTGATGATTGCCATGGAATTGGTAGCCCTGGCCGTATGAGGGGCAGTGACAATGACGTGGGCTCAACAGGAAGGAAGCAACAAGCCGACGTAGATCTCGTAGCTTTTTGGAGGTATCACGGTAATGCCACCTTATTGTCGGGAGGTAGGCGCGGCAATGGATTACTGTCTTGTGATGGCGAATAGCGACAGACGATGTGAAGCTCAACGGCAAGGTCGCAACCACGAGAGGCTCAACATGTGATGATTAGCTAAACGCTCCTCACCCTCTCTCATGTTTTCTGCAGCCGTGTCTTCTCAATTGTGTGGTGTGATTAAAAACCCCACTTTTGTGCGGCCGTATATTCAATGTGTGGCCTCTCCTCCTTCTGTAGTGTAGCGACCTATTTATAGGTGAGTGGACTAGGGTTTTAGATCAACATCCATGAGGATTTTTTCGAACGCAATATTTGTTTTCTCAAATTTCAAATCCTGCAAAGATGAGCATGCAATATTTTCCAAACATCTGCCATATCCAAAAGAAAATCATATCCCGGAAAAATTTCAAAATTTCTATTTTCCCGCGAGATAATTTTCAATTATTAAAAAACATGGGCTTGGGCCAACCTGCTCGCTTCGTGGGCCTAGTCCATCTAATTTGAACCCATCCGCCACCGGTCCAACAAAATGTAGACAATGCAAATAAAAAATAAATGCACCTAAATCTATATGCTATGCAATTAATAAAATTAACCCATAATTTTCTACGTAATAAATAAATGATCAGATTGCAAAAATTTAGGTGTCAACAGCTGCCCCTCTTTGAAGGTGAGCTCGTAGAGGTTGCTTTTAAAGACATATTGAGACCTAAATTTTGACTATGCATATGCATTGAATGATTTTTTTCTCGAGAAATGAACTCCATTTTTTTTTTAAATGCAATTTATATGATGCATGAAAATGCTAATGCAAATGCATGATGTGAAAGGGAAAGATTGTACCTGCAATTACTTACCAGTAAATGCGGTAAAGCATCTTGAGGTACCTAATAAATCCCTATTTACTCCACAAGTACCCAACTCTCACTCAGGTTCCTTGAAGAGTCAAATAGGTAATAAATTGAAACATTGAGATTGAGAAGAACATTCACATCCAAAGTGAAATGTTCAACGAAAAGATTTGAGACATCCAGATCCAGATACCTAGATCCAAACTAAGGTGTAACGAGAAAGCTCGAAAAACATTCACATCCAAAGTGAAATGTTTAACGAAAAGAATTAAGACATCCGGGTCCAGACTGAGATGTCAAGATATTTGAAGCTCGAAATACCTAGATCTAGACTAAGGTATAATGAGAAATATTGAAAAAAACATTCACATCCAAAGTGAAATGTTTAGACGAAAATAATTAAGACATCCGGGTCTAGACAGAGATGTCAAAATTTTTTTTGAACTTGAAATACTTAGATCCAGACTAAAGTATGACAAGGAAAATCGAAGAACATTCACATCCAGAGTGAAATGTTCAACGAAAATAATCAAGACATCCGGGTCCAGACAGAGATGTCATGACTTTGGAAACTCGAAATACCTAGATCCAGACTAAGGTATAACGAGGAAGATCGAAGAACATTTATATCCAAAGTGAAATGTTCAACAAAAGAATCAAGACATTCAGGTCCAGACACAGATGTCATGATTTTGAAAACTCGAAATACCTAGATCCAGACTAAGGTATAACGAGAAAAGTCGAAGAACTGTTTTCCTAGGACCCGTACCATTCTACGGTCGCCCAGTATAGCAGTGTCTGGTTGTGTCTAGGACTCGTATCATTCTACGATTGCCTAAATGGTGATTTGCCTTCTAGAACTCGTATCATTCTACGGTCGCCTGAATAGGGAAATAAATGCTATCTAGGACCCGTATCATTCTACAGTCGCCTCGACGGGGAAATAAGTGTTGTCTAGAACCCGTACTATTTTACGGTCCCCTTGACGGAAAATTGATTTTTCAGGACCCGTACCATTCTACGGTCGCCTCAATGAGGAAATTGCTTTTCCAAGACCCGTACCATTTTACGATCGCTTGTTAGAGCAATAAATGTTGTTTAGGACCCGTACCACTTTACAGTCGCATAAACAGAGGTTTTACTTGGCTAGGACCCGAACCATTCTTCGGTCGCCCAACATTGCAATCCGGAGAAAAATCTTTGGGGACAACTCAATCGAGTGTCAATGTATTCAAAAAGGGAATACTTGTGCAACAACAAATATTTAAGGTATGAATAGAAATACACTTACCTGGTGACATCTCTACTCCTGGGGATATGTCTCCTGTAAAACTTGGTCATAGGAGAGGCAATATGCATTTAGAGTCACAGACATGCATCAATTCAAGTGAGGTTCATGCGTGATGATTTCTACCAATCTTGCATCACCTAATTTCCATTGGGGAGGATTTCAAAAGAATATTCCAATCTGACCACATGAGTGTCATGGATATGTCAAATGAGAGATCTTTTGGTCCGAAAGGACTTTTCACTCGTCCTCATTAAAAGGCCCATTTCATCCTGAGCTTTGATGCAGGATCTTGACAGTCACTCTATCTCACCATCATCATGTCAAACAAGGGTCTGAGCAATCTCGCAAGTGGTACGACCTTACCAATTTGAGTGGTCTTTAACAAGGACCGTAATGCGGGCTTGGTTAACGGCTTAGCAAAGGGGACTCTTTGAGTCAAGGCTATAGGAAAAATGAATGATGTTCCAAAATCATCTTGGGGTTTATAGGTCAAGAAACATACGGAATGAAGCCAAAATTATCTTATCCGCACTTCTTCAAGCGATGCTTTCAAACATATGAACTTTTATGTTAATTCAAGTGCCCTAATCTGAAGAGACTTTGCAAGGGACGTAACATAGGCTTGGTTCATGGGTTGAGAAATGAAATGATCATTAGGCTCAAAAAGTGTTTAGAGGGTCAAAGTTGGTGATCATCTTGACATCTCCACAAACTTTCTCCTTCATCATTGAAGATTTTCTTCACATCACAACTCCATTGATTGCAACATCTCAGTATTTGAGTTTTTTAGTACTGCCTTATGGGGGATTCGACTCAAGTGTTTGATTTTTTTTTCTGGGCATTGGCCTTGCTTTTACCAGGTACACTGCTTTTTTCATGCCCCATTTTTGCACTTACTTTCATTGGACTTGCACAACCTCCATCTTTTAATAGCATTGTAAATCATGCTACTCGAGTGATTTGTTTTTCTTGCCTTGCCCTAGTATAGGGGATAATCACCAACTAAGTTTAATACGAAATGAATTCATAGGCTCAAATGAGCTATGCAATGGATAAAGTGTATAGGATAGAGAAAGAATTGCTCTTCGTCGTCCTAAGGCACTTAAAATTATTGTACAAGTTACACTGCGAAAGCAATACTCAGAGATTGATGCAAGTGTGAGTAAGAAAATTCCTATCATTCATTTCAAATTTTGCCCCAGTATGGGATGATCCTTGATAGGGATAATTTAAAGAAGCTCTTCATGTGTGTGGGCTCAAAGGGCTAAACAATGGGTATACCTGTAGTGTTTCGGTAGAAGAAAAAAAAATTGCCTTTCATCACCTCAGTTGACGTACCCTTGCGAGATCACCCTTTTCCTTACGGACATGGAAATTTTCCACACAACTCACTAGGGGTTGGTGTATGAAACAGTGTATGAAATAAGGTTCATCTTTCATCATTCCAAAGTATCCCATTTGACACATTCAATTTATCTCACAATTCATCAAGGAAAACATGCAAGATTTGTAGCAAATTTGAACAGTTGAACTTGCAACTCATTGAGGCAATTTATTCATTATAAAAATGTTTGCAGTTCAAAACATGACATAGCAAATTCCATGTCAGCACCAATGAAGCCATGTAGGATGACCGGCGTCCATGTCGCATTTTCAAGTAAGGCACATCATAGGCACTTTGGCGATCAATTTTTCAAATCTATGGCAGTTAAGTGAGCGAAAAAACAATTATGGAACTCAAGTGAGTGTTGTACAAAAGTTACGACACTTGCGTTGTTCTTCTCCCTGTAACTTTGCATTTGTGTCTTCTTTGTCAGTCTACTTTGAGATTGAAGAGCAAAGCTAGGAGACTTATTGAAATGGACTTCTTCTCTTTGATCAACTAGGAGGATTGATGGAAAGGAACATTTCGAAACCAATTTAACTCCAAGTTTTCCAATGAAAAAGTGATGGATTCTATGACTTTATGCGGTACATAAATTACACACCATACTATTTTTAAATATTTTTTGTGAAATCTTCAAAATCGATCATTTCGGTGCAAAAACTTAATTAGACTAATTTAGTGCCAAAATTATTTGGTAAGTCACGTCAAATATTTTGTTGCTAGAGTCACTTAATTTATCGTTATGACATTTAAATAATCATTTTAAAAGTTTTGGGCCCAAAGCGAGTATCTTATAATAATTATAACATTGATACTGTCTTATCCTCCATTTGCAAATTGTTTTGGGTTTTTACATTCATTTGCATGAGTGATACAATCAGACTTCTCTCATTGAAATAATATATGAAAGAAGTATATTTTAGGTGCTAAAACTTGACACAAGTGGACATATAAATGCCAAAACTTCCAAAAGGTCCATTTAAGTGCTAAAATCGGAGAAGAAAGGAACACTTAAGTGTTAACAACGAGAATTTTTGGCCAAACAGCTAACATGGCATTTTCCGATAACAATTTTAAATGACGTGGCATTTTTTTTAGAAAAAAAAAAAACATCATTTTGAAGTTAAGATATGATGATTTAAGGGTTTTTACATTTTTCAATTTTTCGATCAAAGGTTTAATTGAAAACCAACATTTTAGTTGACTTTTCACCAAAAGGTTGATATTGTGATCAAATCCTTGAATTTTTTGAAAACTAATGTGGCCAAAGTGATGTTAAGGTTGTTTAGGAACCTTTTTATGCAAAAAGTTAATTTTGACTAGGGGTTGACTTTTAGTTAAATGATTGACCAAAAGTAAACTTGAAAGTCAACTGTTTGAATTTTTGGATTTTTGGTAAAAATGATTAGGAAATTACCTAAAAATGATAGGCCAAAGAAAAAGAAATGAAAACTAACA
Organism: Eucalyptus cloeziana; assembly: GCA_014182715.1. Taxonomy (NCBI): domain Eukaryota; kingdom Viridiplantae; phylum Streptophyta; class Magnoliopsida; order Myrtales; family Myrtaceae; genus Eucalyptus; species Eucalyptus cloeziana. Next base: position 25,985,301 of record CM024635.1, on the reverse strand, counting down.
CTTTTGGTTCAAGAAATGGATTCCATCATGATTGGAAACTCTAAACTAGATTTTTTATTTTTATTTTTATTTTTTATCTTTGTCGACGTGTCAGCTAAAAGTTAGGTGTCATTAATCCTTTCCATACAAGAGGACTTGGTTTTTCTAAGAAAAGTGATGGAATGATTGACTCTTCAAAACTTAAGGAGAGACTTAGATGGAGACCTCCAAGGCTGGCTTATAAAAATGATTTTCAAAGAAATTTTATAAAACCTGTTAGTCTAAATGCCTTCAAATGCTCCAAATGTGATGATACAAATCATTTTCAAAATGAATGTCCTAAGGTCTGGATACCAATTCGGAAAACCTAGACAAGAATAGCTTTTTCCACTAACCCCCATCAACCTAAGAAAATTTAGGTACCAAAGAAAAATTGAATTTATTTCGTCAATGCAAGCACAAATAAAGAAAAAGAACAAATGGTACTTGGATAGCAATTGCTCAAGACATATGACTAGTGACTAAAGTATGTTTATTAAACCTGAGAAATTGAAGGGTGGAGTTGTGTCTTTAAGAGGAAACAGTAAATGAAAGATCATTAGCAAAGGAACATTGGAACTTAGAAGCTTCATCATCAATGATGTTTCTTTAGTCCAAGGACTAAACTATAATCTCATTAGCATATATCAATTATGCGATATTGACTTCATAATCAATTTTCAGGAGAATATTTGTTCAGGAACAAGCAAAGATTGCTCCCAGACTTTAATTGGTCAAAGGCATGGCAATATTTAACTTCTAGACATAAAGCCTGACACTCCACAATGCCTTGTATCTATCAAAGACTGACTTAGATTTATGGCATAGAAAGCCGGGACATATCAATATGAAGCAAATATCGAAACTCTCTTTCAATAAACTTGTTTTAGGACTTCCAAACATGGTATACAAGAAAACTGAGCTTTGCACAGCTTGTACACTTGGAAGATAGGTAGAAGGAACCTTGCTTCTAGATCACTTCAGAATCTTCACTCAACATCATTTGGCTCTCTCTTTCTTGTTCAATTTTTTAGCACGTAAGTTCTTATTTAGAAGAAAATTAGGTGTAACATCCTTAGTTCAAGCCATGAGAATAGGGCCTTCTTGATGAACTAGATCCAAGAACTGTCATTAGGATAAGTGACTCACATGCTTAAGTGTCCTTAGAAATTTAAGAATATCATTACCCTTAGATGAGTCACATGCCTAAGAGAAAAAAAAAAGGGGCAAAACAACTTGAAGAACAAGTTGTCTTGAAAACAAAGATTAGTCTTAAATATTTTTGGAAGCTAGTCATTTAATGCCATTTAATGCATTTTGATGAATCATAAGCTTATATGTTCCTCTAGTTTTAGGCCATCATAATACTAATTTGAGACTTGGGAGTTAAGTTTTTGCCAAGCTTAGATAACTTAGTCACACATGACCTCATTTCCATATTTACCTTATTCCTTAGTGTTGAGAAAACTTCTACCAGGTTTTGAAATTGACAAAAATTTCCCGTTCTTGTTCTTATTATGAAAAATAGTAGACTTTTGAAGTCATATCACAGACTCTTGTCAAAATCTATTCATTCCAGAAGTCTTTCCCACTCTAACGTAATCTAGACCGAAACCAAGTTTAGAATGAAGATTTAATCAGACTCAGGATTATTGATCATACGACAATGATTCAATATGAACATTATGGAGATTTATCTTTAACATATGGCTTTTTGGCAAAGAATCTCACTTACCCTTTATAAATACATTGATGAAATCAATCACAAATTGATGAAATCAATCTTGAAAACATGTTCCTTTTTGGGAAGCATCTACTTATGGAAACCTAGATTTTGATTGTATGGGTGACTAGAATCAACGGATTTTTTTCTCAATCTTCAAACGGCTACAAAATTTCCTTAATCGATTCTATCCAACGGATTGTTTGGAAGAAATTTCTTTGGAGAATGCCAATGGTTAGTAAAGCGTAGAGGAGTATTTAAGGAGATCATTTAGTCTATTTGAGATAGAGCATGAAAATTGAGAATCCAAAGTTTGAAGTCTTTTCAACTACTTGTTCTTCAACAACAGTGCTTACAAATTGTATTCAAAAGAGAAAACACAAGAAGAGTGACTTAGTGAGGGAAAAAGAAATCTTTCACTGAGTGTTTGCACTCAAAACATTGTACTTCTTTATTAATACTTTGGTGAATTTCAGTTAGAAGGCTGTCAGTGTGGGACAATGGATGTAGGCTTTATCAAAACCAAACCACTATAAATCTCATGTGCAATTTTCTCTTCCTTTAACTCTTTTCAACTTTATCCATTGCAATCTTCTTTTAAAATTCTAATCCACCTCTTATTTGAGTTTGAATTTTCTTCAGAAGTCTGGTGGCGCTTTTAGTCAGACTCTGACTTATTCATAGACTTTGCTCGCAACATAATATATTTTGCATTTAGTTGTTAAAATTTTTCTAATACTTATTCACCCCCCTTATAGGTGGTAGTACTAGCATTTTCAATTGGTATTAGAGCATTGGTGCTTGTTTTATTGAAGTATTTTTACTTCTGAGTTAAAGATATTCTATTGCTAGTATATTGGCACCAGGGTTGGTTGAAGGACATAGTAATACCAGGCCACCTTATTGTGATGGAAAATAATACAGTATGTGGAAGAATAAAATGAAGGCATTTCTGAGATCTAGAGGTCCTCTGGAATGGAATATTGTAGATAGAGGAATCAACCTAAAGGCGGCTTCAACTTCAAACAAGGGAAAATAAGTCTTAGACAAAGATGCTGAGGAATCCAATCAAGCAGAAATTACCAAGAGACAGGCTTTTGATACAAAAGCTATTTATTCTTTATACTACGCCTTATCTCTTGTTGAATATAACAAAATCTCTTCATGTGAAATAGCTAAAAAGTCTGGGATAGACTTCATGTCACTTATGAAGGAATAGATCATGTAAAAGGAGACAAAAATAAATATCTTACTTGGCCAATATGAATCTTTCAGAATGAAACCTGGAGTCTATTGGAGATATGTTTAGCCGATTTACAAAAATTGTAAATTGATTGGCATATCAATGTCAACCAATTTCTGCTCCAATGAAGATCAACAAACTTCTGTGAGGACTTTCAAAGGACTGGAACCATGTGAAGACATCAATTCGGGAGACACAAAGAATCATGCCTCTTTCTATTAACAAGCTAATAGGCACTCTCAATCGTATGAAGTGGAATAGATTAATGACGAAGAGGATCTAAAAGGTAAGAAGTCAATTACACGTAAGTCTAATGTTGATTCTAATGATACAGACACAGACAATGAGATGGACGAGGAGGAGCTAGCTCTTATGATAAAGAAATTCAGAAAACTAAATAGGAAAGGAAGAACATTGAATTGGAAAAAGTCAAGCAAGCAAAATTCCCAGAAAAGATCAATGGAAGATGTTGAAACAACCAATGATCTGATATGCTTTGAGTGCAAGAAGAAGGGGCACATCAAGCCTAACTGTCCCTTACTGAAAAAGAAGAAAGAAAAGTATGAAAAATATAAGAAAGCTCTTAAAGCAAAAACTTGAAGTGACACAGAATGTGAGGAAAGTGAAGAGGAGTTTGCAAATATCTGTAGGATGGCTCACTCAAAATCAGACTCAAGATCAGAGTTAGACTCGACACGTACTTAGAATCGACAAGAAAATCGAGGTAAGCCATTCAGAAATTCCTATTAAAGTTTCTAAGTATATAGATGAACTTTGCTTGAACCTCAAATCTTCTCTTAAAAGGATTTCCGAATTAAAGAAGGAAAATTCAAAACTCGGGTAACAAGATAATTCTTGGAGAGAAAATTTTGAAAATCTAAAAAATAATTTTGATGTTTTAAAAGAAATGCCGATTCTTTTTCAAAAGAAAATGAATGTTTGAAAAATGAGATTTAAGATATTTCTACAAAGTTCTTCAAATGATACAAAATTTTAGAGAAAATCTTTTCAGCTCAAATACCTTTTATAACAAATATGGTTTGGGTCTAAGTAAAGAAAGTACTCTTTTGATCGATTTTCCTAATGTCAATGAGAGACTTAAACAAAGACCTCTAAAATCTTCTTACAAAAATCATTTTCAAAAAGTTTTTGTAAAACCTATTGCTCAGAGTGCTCTTAAATGTTTTAAATGTAACAGCTCATAACATTTTGAGAATGAATGCCCTAAAGTTTGGAGACCTGTTAAGAATGATTAGGCAAAGTCTGTCTTTAAAACTAACTCACCCAAGAAAATTTGGGCACTAAAGAAAGTTTGAGATTTCATTTTGACTACAAGTTACTGTTAAAAGGAAAACAAATGGTACTTGGACAATGGCTATCTAGACACGTGACTGGAGATTCAATCGGTTTCACAAAACTAGAAGGGGAAAATGTCACAAATAGTCCCTATACTATTACTTAATGTGCAATTTGATCCCTGAACTTTCGATCGGCTCTATTTAGTCCCTGAACTATTGATAAATGTCCGATTTGGTCCTTGAACTTTCGATTGGCTCAATTTGATCCCTAAACTATTGATAAATGTCCAATTTAGTCATTCGTTACTGTTTTGTTTTGTTTTATTTTTTGCTTCTTCTCTCTTCCCTCCACCGACTCCAGGGGAGGGAAGTCGGCGTTCAGCGAGGGTCACCCTCGCCGGTGTCGAGCGAGGGGCTCCCTCGCCAAATCTGCGAGGGAGCCCCTTGCCCAGCCCGGCTGCATCACACCCCCCCTCAACGTATAGGGTTTTGGGGAAGGTAACGACGATGACGCGTTCGGGCAGTAGCTTGGCTGGTCGTCGAGGGACCGAGCACTAGCAGCAACCGGCGTCGAGCCAGGGGATTTCAAGGCTGCTGGGCTGGTGGGGCTAGTTGACGAGGTGGCTGCATAGGGGTTTGGTTTCAGCGACGGCGTCGGGGGGCGGCGGGGATGGCATGACTCGGCACAGGTGTCAGGCAGCATCGACGACGCCTTCTCCCTCGCAGATCTGGTGAGGGAGCCCCTCGCCGGACGCCGCGCCGGGTGATCCTCGCCGGATGCCGGCTTCCCTTCGCCGAAGGCGCGAAGGGAAAAGAGAAGAAGCAAAAAAAAAAAAAAAAAAAGGAAAAACAGTAACGAATGACTAAATTGGACATTTATCAATTGTTCAGGGACCAAATTGAGCCGATCAAAAGTTCAGGGACCAAATCAGACATTTATCAATAGTTCAGGGATTAAATTGAGCTGATTGAAAGTTCAAGGACCAAATTGCACATTAAGTAATAGTTAGGGACTATTTGTGACATTTTCCCAACTAGAAAACAAAAAGAATGAAATGTTTCATTTAATGGGAACAACAAGGGAAAAATTATTAGACATGGAATAGTGAGGATTGGAAGTTTAATCATCAACAATGTTTCACTGGTAAAATGTTTGAATTACAATCTTCTGAGTATAAACAAGTTTTGTGATACAGGATTCAGAATCAATTTCCAAGAAGATGTTTATTCTGGAATTAGTCGAGACGGATCTCAATCTTTCACTAGGTGAAGACATGGTAATATTTATCTTGTGGACATAAGTCTAGAGAGTTCTTAATGTCTTGTTTCAATTCAAGATGAAGCACATCTCTAGCATCGCAAGCTTGGACATGTGAGTATGAAACAGATTGCTAAACTTTCGTCTAAGAAGCTGGTCCAAGGTCTTCCCAGAATGGTGTACCAGAAGTCTTAGTTGTGTATTCCATGTATCTTGGGAAAACAAGTCAGAAGCTTATTTAAACCTATAAATCAAGTTTCCACTAATCACGTCTTGTAGCTTCTTCACATGGATCTTTTTGGATCAACTAGAACTCAGAGCATTAGTGGTAAGAAATACTGTTTGGTAGTTGTGGATGATTATTTAAGATTCACTAGGGTTTTCTTCTTGGCAAATAAAATCGAGCCCTTCTCATATGTTTTCAAAGTTTGCTAAGAAAGTTCCAAATGAAAAAGGTTATGTGATTTCAAGCATAAAGACTGATCATGGGGGAGAATTTAAAAATCAAGACTTCGCAAATTTTTGTGACGAGAATGGTCTTCAACATGTTCTCTCCTCTTTATACACTCCAGAACAAAATGGATAGAGAGGAAAAATAGGTTGCAATAGGAGATGGCCAGAATTCTGCAGATAGAAAGTAAAGTGTCTTCTCATTTTTTGGCAGAAGCAGTCTCTGCTGCCTGTTATATAATTAACAGGATATTTTTAAGGCCCATCATAGAGAAAACTTCCTATGAAGTGTATAAAGGAAAGAAGCCAAATTTCTCTTATTTTCATGTGTTTGGTTGCAAGTGCTTCATTTTGAAGGATGGAAATAATTGGCTAGGAAAATTTGAAGAAAGATCTGATGAAAGTATATTTCTTGGCTACTCTACTTCAAGCAAAGCTTACAGGGTCTTCAACAAGAAAACACAAATCGTTGAAGAATCCATGAATGTCAGATTTCAAGAAAGTATTCAAAGCCTACAAGATCATACTTAACTTGAAGAGTCTAAACTAGTTTTAGACTTAATAAAGCCCGATTCCCTTAAGGAACCTCAATCTTTTGGTGATCAAAGCCAAGCATAATAAGAATCAAAGAAAATTGACGATCAGCAAATCCTTGCAGGAAGTGACAGATCTAACAGTACCTGGAAGCACAAATCAAGCCATCCTAAAGAACTTATCATTGGCAATATAGAAAAAGGAATCCGTACCAGATGCAAAGCAAAAGGAGACTCAATTGCACTAGCACTTATTTCTGAAATAAGGGCTTTATCTTACGAAAGCTGGATAGAAGTAATGCAGAAAGAACTTAGACAAATCAGTATTAATGATGTTTGGGAGCTAATTCCAAAACCAAAAGGAAAATCTGTGATTGGAACAAAGTGGGTGTTCAGAAACAAGATGGATGAAAATGGTAAAGTAACTATGAATAAAGTAAGGCTTGTTGCAAAAGGTTATATGCAAGAGGAAGGAATAGACTATGATGAGACATATGCACCTGCAGCCAAGTTAGAAGCCATTAGATTATTGCTTGCATATGCATGTTTTCATGATTTCAGGTTATTCCAGTTGGATGTCAATAGTGCTTTCCTAAATGAGTTCATACAAGAAGAAGTCTATGTGGAACAACCACTAGGATTCGAAGATCCCAGAAAACCAAACTTTGTCTATAGACTGAAGAAGACTTTGTATGGTCTGAAATAGGCACCTCGAGCTTGGTATGAGAGATTGAGTAAGTTTCTGGTAAGCGATGGTTTCAAGAAAGGAATGGTTGATACAATTTTGTTTACCAAAAGGGAACAAAAAGACTTTCTACTTGTTCAAATATATGTAGATGATATAATCTTTGGGTCTTCTAATGAAAGTCTTTGCAAGAAATTCTCAAAGTTTATGCAGGAAGAATTCGAAATAAGCATGATGGGTGAGTTAACCTTCTTTCTAGATCTGCAAGTTAGACAATCAAAGAAAGGAACTTTCATTTATCAAGAGAAATATACCAAAAATGTTATCAAGAAGTTTGGGATAGAAAACTGCAAGAAGACTGAGACTCCCATGTCAAGTTCTTCTAGACTTGACAAGAATGAAAATGGAAAGAAAGTTGACCAAAAGACATACAGAAGCATTATTGGTTCTCTTCTCTACGTCATTGCTTCTCGACCTGATATTCTATTCAGTGTGTGAATGTATGCTAGATTCTAAGTTGACCCTAGAGAGTCTCATCTTAATGCTGTCAAATGTATTATCAAATATATTGCGACTTATCCAGAGTTAGGTCTATGGTATCCAAAAGGAGGAGATTTTACATTACTTGCTTACTCAAATGCTGATCTGTTTGGTTGCTGAGTGTTTGTACTCGAAACATTTTACTTCTCTGTTAATACTTTAGTGAAATTCAGCCAGAAGGCTGTCAGCATATGAGAATGGACGTAGGCTTGATCTAAGCCAAACCACTATAAATCTCGTGTGCAATTTTCTCTTCCCTTAACTCTTTTCAGCTTTATCCGTTGCAATCTTCTTTTAAAATTCTAATACATCTCTTTTTTGACTCTGAATTTTCTTCAAAAGTTTGGTAGCACTTTTAGTTAGACTCTAAATTATTCAAAGACTTTGCTTGTAACATAATATATTTTGCATTTAACTGTTAAATTTTTTCTAACACCTATTCACCACCTCTCTAAGTGGTAGTACTAGCATTTTCACTTAGAAGGGGACCAAAGAGAAGACTCTAGAAGACTTGGCTTAGCTTGGAGGGTAAGTTAGGGATAAGAACAAATCCAAATCTCATGATGGCACAAATCTAAGCATTAAATAAGGAAAGGTGTGTCATGCATTTATGTGTCGCCTATTGTACATAGCCATCATTAGGATTATATTGAAACTTGGAGGAAAATTTTAGATAGGCTAAACTTGGAAAGCAAGTATTGTTTAGGCAAGTGATGAATATCTTGGCCTAATGATTACACCAAATCTAAGTATTAATTGAAGTGGATGAGGTGTATGCTTAAGTGTCCTCTAGTAGAGTAGGCCATAATTACACTTAAACTAAGTCTTGGAGAATAACATAGCCATTTCATCGTTACAAGATTTAGGTGGCCCAAAAGGGAATAATGTTTTAGAATACCTCATTAAAAGTAAGGAATGAGTTACCCATCTTAGGTGGCCATCTTAGGATTGTGTAATGATGGCCAAAGATTCACCTTGAAGAACAAGTGAGGATAAAAACATGTGATTAATATCCAAGTCTCATGATGACCATATCTTGAACATAAATGGAAGAGGTGACTAACCATCTTAGGTGGCAGGGATAGATTTAATAATCATTACACCAAGATTTTCCTTAGAGAGCAATTCAGGCCATCATTATAGGATGACTCATGGGTATAAGTGGACCAATAAGAAGACACAAAGGCCTTTAATCATTCCCCTAGAACCTTAGGGCGCCACATCGTCAAACTAACTGTGCCACTCCAAGAAAGTTCATTGGACCACTTGTTAGGGCCATTAAATGAAGCCCGGCCTATGTATAGGGAACCACCCCTTCCATCCTCTCCAATCTTTGGCTCACTTCTTCTCCCCCTCCTTTCTTGCTCGCCCTTTTCTACTCTTGGCCTTGCTTGCCCACCACCTTACAAGATGACTCTCTTTCGGTAAAGCCACCTATAGTTTGTCGAGGTTCGTCGAAGGTAAGTAGAATCTCTAACTCTTAGTTAGGGCGATAGCCTATGTTGTCGAATTTAGTAGTGTGCTCACCCGTGTAAGCCGTGTGTATATTGTAATGTTCTTTTGTGTGATTCGCTCATGTTTGCATGCTTGAGTGTGTTCACACCTTGGGACGAGATTGAGGTTCGCTTGGCTTAGAATCAACATCAAGTGGCGATGGCCTAAGCAGCGAGGCCATTAGATCGACATTGAAGCATGCCAGTTCCAAGTCTTGCTTGGTGCAGGCATCGGCTTAGGCGTGTGGCTCAAGCCACGAACCAAGAATCGTTCTCGACGTATCATATAGTATGATGTTAAGAGCCATGGCACACTCACTTAAATGAGCACGCCTTCGGGCCATGTATTAGTGGACTAAGAAGAAAAGTAAGAACTAGCTTGTGTGATGCACTTTTATAATGCACTTAAAAAGGAAAAAGCGTACGTCGCCACATAGTGTTGGTGGCGATGCCTCGTTCATTGGACATGATGCCTTGGTTGAGCCAGGATGCTTGGGTTTAAGCCTAGGTGCCTAGGGTAAGATAGTCCCTAAGATGCCTTGGTTGAGCTAAGATGCCTGGATTGAGCCTGGATGCCTTGGTGAGCTAGCACTAGGATGCCTCAGTTGAGTCATGATGCCTTGGTTTAGTCAGGAAACCCAGCATGAAGTTGGAAGCCTCAGTTGAGTTGAGAGGGCCTGTTTGAGCTAGGACAATGATAAAAGAATCATGTTATGAGTGCATGTATATGCATAAGCATGATATGTTGATATGTTAATTGATATGCTGAAGGTAAACATGCATTGAAGTATGCGCTAATGGACATCTATTGTAGTCGAGGTGTAGCAATAAATTTTCCATTGATTTGTCACAAACATTGTATTACTAGTGTTGTACCTACTAAATTTTGATGATGAGATGTCCTCCCAGTAGAGAATTTTGGGTTTTACTTACCGAGTTCATGACTCCCCCCGTTGTTTTTAGAATTGTAGGTATGGAGGAGTTGCAGTCTTGATAAAGGAGCTAAGATTTACCCTGGCATTTTTTAGCATAAAGTATGTAATGATTGTAAACATAACAGCTTATGACAAAAGGGCTTGTAAATATAACTAATGTACTTGTGTGTTTGCAAGTGGTTGTTTCCCTAGCTACTTGTTGCTGTCTGGATGTTGTATGTATGCTTCCACATGTGCTTAATAAAAAGATAAAAAGAAAAAAGAAGAAAGAAGAAAAGAAGAAATGGGACGGTGACGCAATCGGGATGTCGCGAAAGGGACGTCACGAAAATAACCCTTGTAGCTCGAGACCTTGAGGATGGTGTTGTCACGTGTTGATGTATTCATTGATATGTTGAAGGTAAGCATGCATTGAAGTATGCAATAATGGACATCTGCACGTAGTCGAGGTGTAGCAATAAGTTTGCCATTGATTTGCCGTAAACATTGTATTGCAAGTGTTGTACTTGCTAGATTTTGATTATGATATGTCCTCATAGTAGAGAATTAGGGGTTCTCCTTACTGAGTCCATGACTTACCCCATTGTTTTTCAGAATTATAGGTATGGAGGAGTTTCAATCTCGATAGAAGAGCTAATATTTACCTCGACTTTTTTTAATATAGAGCATGTAATGATTGAAAATATAATGACCCATGACAAAAGGGTTTGTAAATATAACTGTTGTAATTGTGTGTTTGCAAGTGGTTGTTTTCCTGGCTACTTTTTGTTGTTTGGGTGTTGTATGTATGCTTTCACATGTGCTTAATGAAATAAAAAATAAAAAATGGGACGGCCACGTGCTTGGGACATTGCAAAAATAACTCTTGTAGCTCGAGACCCTGAGGATGGAGTTGGGGTCATGACATTAGGTATGGACTCTACATATGTGACGTCCTGATTTTCCAATTCTGTTTTCAATTGAATGAGTTGGGCTTTTCATCAATGCTCCCATAGTTCTTTTCTCTAAGCTGATCATTCACGAGATAACTAGTCTATCTGGTGAAGCCATTAAGGGATTTTAACATAACAAACTTGAGAATTCAACCAAAAATTGACTGCTCGACCGTGCTAATCTGTAAAGGTAATTATGGCACTGTCAAAATCGATCAGAGATCGAAGATAGGTTAGTTCGAATAAGGTATGTGATTAAAGTGTGAGTGATTCCACCTAATTGCAAAATTCTCGTCGAACGGCATTAAACTGATTTTTCTATTATTTTTGTACCTTGTGCCCGTATTTGAAAGCTCGAGATTTTCATGATAACTAAGAGTCACCAATGTGTCAAAGATGCACAATGTGGTTCGAAAATAATCAACCACAGGTCAATTGCACTAAAAATTCCTAAAAGCTACCTGGTAGGCTAGGTCACGCTAAAATCGCGCCCGGTTGAAATTAACCGCGAATTTAAACTCGAAGTTTTGTCGTGTCATAATTCATTTTAGGAACGTCGACTCATCCTCCGAAAATTTTTTCTGCAAACCCGAGATTTCGGCGAAAAATCAAAGTTGGGTTAATTTGGACCGGGAAAATTAGAGGGCCGTTTTTTGTTGCATTTTTTGCTGCCAAATTGGTTCAATTGACGGGGAAAAATCATGACATGGACGATGGCACCTTGGTTGATTTTATGGGGGCCAAATTGAGTCAAATTAGAGGAGAATTGAATCAAATTGGATGGCCAAATGTACAAAATTCGTAGGTCCTTGGGGGAGCAACATTTTGGACCTCTTCAATGGCTTCTAGGGGAAGTTTGGGTGTGCAAATGGCTGAGGATTGAGGGCTGAAGGTGGTGGGGGCAAGCAATGAGCACAATGGGACATTTGTGTTGACTTTAAGGCCAATTGGGTCCCCACCTTAGCAATTGGCTTATTCTTCCTCACTAGCCCCACTTTATCCATTGATGTGCAATTCTTGAGCTCAAGAAACCAGAGAACAACCAACACTCCTCCCCCTTCATCGTTGACTGCCTCCCAAGTTGCCGAACTCGCTGCACGCCACCCACGAACCCGCGCGCATGTCCCCTGTGTCCGCGCCTCTTACTCGTCGTCCTGTCGTCGAGACCGTCCTGGCCATCGTCTCGAACCTCTATCCAACTGTCGAAGCTGCCATCCGTCGCCGTTCAACCGCCGGGGTCGACTGCCTGGTCCCGCCGCTGCAGCCCGCCACCCATGTGGCCATTTCCAACCCCTTGGTCCCCTTTGATCCAACCTAGTAGCCCAGAAGCAAAAGCCGAAGCTTAGCCCCTAGCTAAGAGCTTGTGGCCCGTTTTTAGGCCCGTCCGAACCTCCGTTGGTGTCACTGTAGGCTCAAGTGCCGCTCGCCTTCGCGTCACTGTCACCGTGGACTCACCAACCCACTAAATCGGTCAGTTTACTTGCTAAACTCTGCTTAGAGAGTTAATGACGCTTGGTGGATAATTAGTTTAGGCTAATTAGGGATTATGTGGTTAGTTAGTTTAGATTAGTGATTTAATCTTCTAATTATGCATATTAGGTGGTTAGAATAGATTGATTAGGGGCTAAAGAGGATGTGCTATTTATCTAGATAGGTTCGAAAATTTTCTAGGCCTGTTTAGGTGGTTAGATTAGCATTTCCGACCTAAGTGAGTATTTATTGAATTTAAATTGCTTTATTTAATTATTTTTGTTATTTATTTAATTATTTAATATTTTCTAGAAATTATACCAGGATAGTCCGTAGCCAGAATTTCGTGCCGATTCGATAGTGTGCTTAATTTATGCAATTGATTGTTAATTTATGGAAATTGAGTGGTGATTGGAATTTTGGTTACTTATTCCAAAATTGTGAAATTTTGATATTTAATTAGAAAATTCCAGGTGCCATTTTTTAACGACAAAAATTCTTTTATATACTATATTAAATAGTGAGATTTTTTAAAAGGAAGATATCGCATTTTTGACTCAAATTGACCGTGTACCCACACACGATTATTTTTATCGAGTGTTTTTAATATGAAGAAAATATGCCAAGTCATTATTTTTAATTGAGGCATTTAAGTGCAAAGCACAATGTCCTTGGCCGGGATTGATTGATCGTGTGATGGCTAAGTGAACTCGTCCCCGATGTGCATCGATAGGACGTTACCCCTATATGGGATGCCCCTGGACAACGGAAGCCGGTCGTAGTAGATTCTGGATCGATGCTCCTTCGGGAATGCTATCCTCGATGTGCATCAGTGGATATTGCCGTACTCAAAGGAGTGAGATGAAGCCTAGCTATGCCAGAAGACCGATGTGCGTCGGTATATTGTGCTTGTGTGGGCAATAATCAAGTTGGAACGTGTGTTTGATTGAAATTGAAACGCCAGATTATAGGACAAAATTGTGTGGCACGGTATAGGACGTGTCATAACAATTTGGTCTTATAACCGGGACCCCTGTGAGTGATGTATGGATGGATTGATTGATCGATTGTATTGATTAAATTGATTGATTGATCGATTGTATCGATTGAACTAATCGATTGATTAATTGATTGATTGAGTATGTGAATTGTACTGACATGCGGGAGGGAATTCAGGCGAGGTAAGACCTCTGTTTTGTGTGTATAGACTGTGTCTAGGCGTATTTCCTTCTTAGTCGAAGTTTAGGGGGTGAACTTGCTGAGATACTGTCTCGCCCCGTTGTGGGCTCATCTTTTGAAGTCTTTAGATGGCGGTCCCTCCGATAGGTTATGGTCAGCCTCGGAGGGTTACTAAGCTAGTTACTGACTTCCCCATTCCTAGAGGCCACTTGGTCTATGAGCTCGTAGTGACCACCGTCTAGGTCGATGAGGACCTACCTCAAAGGGTACTTCATCGATTGAGGGCGTGGTTTCGCTGCGGGCTCAATGGATACAGAGTTGGTCCCCTCCAGGATTTTGAGATCTTCGCTGTGGTTGTCAACGCCACTTTTGGTAAGGGTGCAGCTGACCCTCCTGATGGTGCTGCGGTGGACCTAGAATCCCCTGAGACCTCGGCGATTTCGGATGGGGATTTGTGTGCCTAGATGGCTTGTTAGCTCTTCTCTTTTGAGTTGGCTTTTAGTTATAGACTAGTTTTGTATATAAACCGATGTGTTTATAAAAGTGTTCGTTTGTGAAATTGTTGTCTTGCTTTTCTATCCCATGTTGTTTGCTATCAGGGGATTTGTTTATTCGCTTTAACATGTACAATAAAATGAATGGGTCGGCAACGCGTCTTGGGACGTCGCAATTTCATTGACCACCGAGGGATGTGCAGGCATTCGAGGTTTGAGGTGTGACAACATATCTTCATATATTTTGTGATCGATTTATCTTGTTTGTATTTACAAAGTTATTTCAAATATATTTCATTTATGGTTAATCCCTAATTTTTCGCTCTTTGATTAAAATTGCTAAAAATCAGTTTTCCTTTTTAACATTATGTCGTTTCAATTTCTTTAAAGAACCCTAAAACTCTATCATCTTCCCTCATTCTCTCTATTTCTCTCAAGTCTTTTCCCTCACTTCATCTCAAACCCTAAGTTCTTGTTTGAAACTTCATCATGTCTTCCAAAACTTCTAAATCTACATCTGTCTTCTTAAGGACTCGAAAATCCTCGAGAATTGTAAACATAGGATTGAAGAATCCAAAGGGACTCTCTCACCACGATCTCATCGGGTTGTCTATTGATGAATCACCGAGGGCTCTTGAACATCAAACAGGCAATGTGGCAATTTCTTACACCCCTGCGTCTAACGTCCCTATAATCTTCAAAGTGAAGGATCCCAGGTTCGTGTTGAAATTTTATTATCTTTTGAAATGAGGTGATGCTTCGAAATCCACACTGGAAGAATTATTGCGTGATAATGGTTTAGAATTGAAAAATAGTTTCTATTAGCATATATATTCGAAATTGAGAAAGAAGAAATAGCTTTAAAGCAAAAGAAAGAGCAAACACCAGTTGTTGCTCAAACTCCAAAACCTAAGAGTGGTTTCGAGTCTCACTAGATGAAAGGCGAGAGGATGATAATGAGAGACATTTTTCGTAATTTTCAAGTGAAAATGGATGTTGCTGCAATGGTTGCAAAGCCTAAAGGAAAGTTGTTTAGGACAAACTAAGGATCATCAAGAGTGCTATCCCTCGATGTTAAATAGAGCTATTATGAATCACAGAACTGTAGATTTTGAGTTTTTGGAAAATATTGGAGTATCTCTTAAACAGTACTTTGCAGTTTTGCAAATGGAGAACTTCTGCCTTCATTCTACCCCAGTCTATTGAGAACTCATTGCTTATTTCTACTCGAATCTATTTAATTTGTCTCCAAGCCATGTGTCTGATGAAGTTTATGATGTGGATATGGCTAAATTGGTTGAAATTCTGATGGTGGAGAATTGTGATTTAAAAGCCAATAGAAATCACTATTGCAGATGCTTATAAAGCTCTAATTGGAAATCTTGACATTGTTAGGACTCCAAGGACACATATTTCTTACTCTTGGTCGTCTGCTACAAAGATCTGGCTCACAAGATTGTGATAAACTGCATTAGGCCTAAGGCCTCTTCATCTAAGACAGATGTGTATAAGTTTGAAGTAAAGATGACTTGGGCTATAATGAATAATGTTGCCTTCTCTCTGCCCCACACAATTCCACTACACATTTATTGAACTGTGCCAAAAGGTAAGGGACGACTTCCTTATGGTGCTCTGGTAACAAGGATCTTTAAACACTTTTGAATACACATTCCTTCAAAGTTTAGTACAAGAACACTTCTTGCTATGTAAGTAGGAGAGATAATGATCTCTAAAATGAGGCTAAAAGATATTAAGGAAGTTTGGAAAAAACAAAAGAAAGGAAACTCTTCAGTTTGCCAGTCCTAACATATTAAAACAGTCAGGAAAAAAGAGAAAGGGCATTTATGTAGAATCATTGTAGCTTCCAAAGAAGAAGATGGCTGTTGTTGATATGTTTGAACTCATAGAAGTAAAAAAGACATGAGGACTTAAGGCAAAAGTTGTAGAAATAGTTGCAAAAATATAATAAGTTGTTGAGGTAGAAGAGGATTAACCAAAGGAAGAACAAGAGGAAGAAGTAGAAGAAGAAGATGAAGATGATGAAAAAGAGATAGATGAGGATACACTACTTCGAAGATGGCAAAAAAGAAGAAGACAAAGATGAGGATGTAGTTAAAGAAAACGAAGAAGAAAAAGCTGAGGATGTTGTTGAAAAGAAAGAGGAAGAAAAAACTGAGTATGCTAATAAAGAGAAAGAAAAGAAAAAGGAAGAACATGTTGAGAAAATAAGGGAATACGATGCCAAAGGACTTACTGCACTTGTGACATACTCTGAGAAAACTCTAGAGAAAGTATGAGAGGAAGAACATACTCGTATTCTTGAATTTTATTTCAACCCTTCCAAGCCTTGATCAAAACCATCTTTTTATTTACAAAACATCAAAGTTTTTATGTTGTTGAACTATAAGTCTATTTTTGCTCTTTAGTGAGTTGTGGAGTGTTTGGATCGTCTTAATGTTTGAAGTATTTTCGATGAATTATTATATATGGTTTGTATCTTTTGTGCTACTGACAAAAATGGGGAGAAATATTTGCATTGCAGATACTTAATGTTCCATATGCAGGATGTTTTATGTAAGGGATATACAAGATTGATGTTAAATCAGTACGGGGAGAAACATCCATACTGAGACTTTAATGTTTTATGCATTATATTCTAAATATCTGCGTAGAAGTTTTGTTACCATTAAAAAGGTGGAGATTATTGAGAAAGCTCCTAATAGATTTTGAAGTTGACAAACCTCTCCAGTATATTTCAAGTCTAATAATTGTTTGGAAGAATATTGTTTTGGGGTTATACTCGAAGAATGGAAACATCTCATTCAAGCACAAATCATAAAGTTTACTTTACACTGAACACATTCGGACTTAAACTCCCTACTTTATTTTCAGTATAAAGAACTCTCACTCTCATCCTAACAAGGTTCATATCTTAGCTAGCTCAAAATGAGGAAAGTTCAGAACTAGCTAGTTCAAAACAAGGCACACATTTAGAAGGAGACAAGTCTAGAACGAGACCAATCTAGAACATATAATGGCTAGTGGTCTAGTTTGGATTTAACACCAAGAAAGATTTGATTGACTCAATCTTATTGATTAGAAGATCAATCATGAAGACAAGTTCTTTCTAAACGGAGAGCTCTACTTATGGAAACCAAAACTCTAGTTATATGGGCGACCATAATCAATGAGGGTTCAATTTCTATCACTCAGCAATCACTAGCTTGGAAGATTGAAAGATGATCCCCAAAGACTGTCCAACAACTAGCTTGGAAGTGAAGGAGTATATAAGGAGATTAAGGGACTGAGAAATAAGAAAGAGATGAGACCTAGAATATGAAATTCCAAAGTCTGAGCGCACTTCGATCATATACTTGTCTTTCATGAGCTAAAATGTCCGTGATTATGAGAGAAATACAGAAAGGGTGATTAAGTAAGTTAGTGTGATCTACCACTGAGTATTTACACTTAAAATTATAATTTTTTGTTGATTATATAATGGAATCTAGCCAGTAAGCTATTAACACGGGAAAGTGGATGTAAGCTTGACCAAAAGCCAAACCACTATAGACCCTATGTGCAATTTTTCTCAACCCTTAACTCTTATTATTTATTGTTAAAGTCTAATGCACACTTGCTAGTTGCTTCCAAAGTTTGTTCCATCGCACAATAGATTATGAACTCGATTTTAGAATCTGTACCTTGTGCAGACTTTGATCTTGACTTATTATATTTAGCATATTTTGTCAAGATCTTATAAAATCACATATTCACCTCCTCTAGGTGATACTTGCAAGCTAGGTTGCATGAACACTCTCCGGGACCCTTCGTGTCGTGTCCGACACTTCCATACTTGTTCGACATGCTTCGGAAAATCTGACACGCGGTCAACTGCCTTCGACACGCTCGGAAATTCCGACATGTGACTCCGACACGCACGGGGTTATGTTTACAAATTTCCAAAAATCTGGGGTCTCAATATAAATATATGAAAAAAAAATAATAAAATAATAAAAACTAAAACAAATTTCCAATACTCGTTTGAAAATGTTAGGGGTGCTTGAAGTTGCAAATTTTTCACTTGATGAGCCGAAGATTGAGTCTTTTGTTTTTTTCCTAGAAGAAGTAGATAATGTGGATAAATGACTTTTTGTTATATTTGATGATGGAATGTTGATTGTTATTTTTCTTATTGTTTAATTTTAAATTTAATAGTGGAACGTGGTTCACTTCTTTTTTCCTCCAAGTTTTATGGATTATTATAATGAAATGTAGTTGAATTTGTCAAATTAAAACAATGAATGATATTAATAAATGTAGGATTAATTTTTTAGTATAGATTAATTCTAGGCTCTCTTTTTATCTTTACCCAAAAAAAAAAAAAATTGGGTTAATACCCTGAAAAATCCCAAACTAATACATCTGTGACAAATTTACCTAAACTATTTTTTGACCACCAAAAACCCTAAACTGATATACCTTTGACAATTTTACCCCAAATTGGTACACTTGTGACAAATTTACCCTCTGTTAGTTTTTATTAAATTTTATTGTCAAATTATTAAGTTAAATGACACGTGACAATTGATTGATATATCAATTTGTGATTTTATGCTCCGTTTATCATAGTTTACAATTTTTGTGATTTTTTTTTGTATTAATCCAATTTAGCGAAGGGTATATTTGTCACAAATTTACTAGTTTGGAGTTTTTTGCAGTCAAATAAATTAGTTTAGGGTAAATTTGTCATAAATTTACCAATTTAAAGTTTTTTATGGTAGTCGAGATAAATTTGTCACAGGTGTACTAGTTTGGGGTTTTTCATGGTCAAAAAAAAATAGTTTGGGGTAAATTTGTCACAAATGTACCAGTTTGGAGTTTTTCAATGTATTAACCCAAAAAAAAATCTAATCTCTTATTATTATTATTATTTAGTTATTTATGCATTTATATATTAAAATATTCATTTAATATATAATATGTCGGAACGTGTCGAAATTATCTACTTTTGAGAAATGACATGTCGGCGTGTCATGTCGTCTCATGTCACGTGTTGCGTGTCCGTGTCGGTGCAACCTAGCTTGCAAGCTACTTCATTTCCAAGTACAATAGTAAGCCATTCTTAGCCACAAACAGTTTTTCTTATAAAATTGCTTGTGTTTTCACATTCATTAACGTATAGAGGGAGAGTGCGACTTTTCTCATCCAAATATAATTAGTCTATTGCTCTTCCTCACGCTTGGCTAGACTTTGGCTTAAGCTTGAAGCATACATGTAACATCCTCACTTTGGGTTTATTGTTGTGACGTCCCAGGCTTGTCGCCATCATGTTTCTTTTATCTTAGAGATAAGTGTAATAGAAGTCCAAAAACTTGTAACGAAAATGCAATTGAGTCCTAAAACTTATAAAAAGTGTAATCAAGTCTTAAAACTTGTCAAATTGGTTTTAATCGAGTCCTAAAGTTAACAGCATCAACCTTTTTAACGGAAAATGCTAACGTGGTGTGGGCGTGGCATTTAAAATGAATTTTTATTTTCCATGTGGTTTTTTAAATTATTTTTTATTTAAAATAGATTTTAAAACTAAAAAGAAAAGCTAAAATTTATTTAAAAACAAAATAGTTCAAAAAAAAAAAAAAAAATGGCAAGCCCTTCCTTCACCGTCGCCTTTGTTGTCGGAGGGGCCGGCGACGGGCGGTGTGGCCGGCCCTCGCCGGCCCCAGCGAGGGCTAACGACCCTCGCCAAGCTTGGGCGAGGGTACCTAGATATGGGCACATCGACCCTCGTGGGGGGTAGGCGACCCTCACCAAGCTTTAGGGAGGGTGCCTAGATCTGGGCACGTTGGCCCTCATGGGGGCTGGCAACCCTCCCCAAGCTCGGGCGAGGGTGCTCGGTTTGGGCACGTTGGCCCTTGTGGGGGTTGGCGACCCTTGCCAAGCTCGGGCGAGGGTGCCCGGATCTGGGCACATCGGCCCTCATGGGGATCGACGACCGATGCCCGCCTTGGGCAAGGCCTCATCGACCCTCGCGGGGCTAGCGAGGCCTCGCCCAAGGCGGGCATCGATCGTCGATCCCCATGAGGGCCGGCGATGACTCACCTAGGGCGGGGACCTCACTAGCCCCAGGCGAGGGTCGCTGGCCCTCCCCTAGGGTCAGTGAGGCCCCGCCCACCCCCGCCTAGGGCCGGTGGCAGTCGCCAGCCCCTCCAGCAAAGAGCGGCAGTGGCGGAAGTGGCGGCCATTTTCTTTTTCTTTTTCTTTTTTTTTTGAACTATTTTGGTTTTAAATAAATTTTAGCTTTTATTTTCTAATTTTTAAATCTAATTTGAATAAAAATAATTTTAAAAAGCCACATGGAAAATAAAAATTCATTTTAAATGCCACATTAGCATTTTATGTTAAAAAGTTAGATGGTGTTAACTTTAGGACTCGATTAAACCAATTTAACGAGTTTTCAGGATTTGATTGCACTTTTACAAATTTTAAGACTCAATCCGTGCGTTTTCGTTACAAATTTTAGGACTTCTACTGCACTTATTCCTTTATCTTATTGTTAATTGCATGCGAAAACGTGGACTTAAATTTTTCCCCAAACAAACAATTACTAGAAGATAGGGATATTTTTATACAAACACATTGCTTTTATTTATATATTCTAGCGATACATTACATATGTTTCTTCTAGCCATACTACTTTATACATGATAGCAAAAGGCCGAGGTGTCCCTTGCCCCGCATGGGGCTATCTGGAGCAATTTTTTTTTTTTTTTTGATCGGCAAAAGATTATTTTATCTCGAAAGGAAATGTAGATACATACTTGAGATGTACCTCAGAATATAACAAGTCCAAAAGAGGGTGCGGGAGAAATGAAACCCAATTAAAAGAAAGAGTGTTGAGGAGTCGAGCTTTGACGACCGAACTGGCGACATTACTCTCAGTTCTAGAACGATGGACTAAGCGAAAGTTGGGCAAAAATGTCAATAAAGTGCTGCACGCTTTGACCAGTTATCTTCCCTCCCACGTGGGTTGCTCAGCACCAAAGTTCTTGGAAAACTAAAGATAGGTTGTCTTTAGACCAAAAAAAAAAAAAAAAGATAGGTTGTCAGATTCAACCATCCACTTTTGACCGGGTTGAGACAAAGCATACCGAAGACCTTGCACCAACTTTTAATATCTTTGGCACCACAGAATTCAAGACAATGTATACTTTTCCTTTATCTCAAAAGAAATAAAGGCTTATCCTACACATTGAATGATCACAACTTGTAAAATAAATTCACGAAAAGAAACGGCAAATCTAGCAATTTTCTCTACGGCTAAGCCACAACAGAAACTGAGAATGGAGGATTTCTGCACAACCAAATATTCAAGATTGATTGCTTCAGGTCATGAATCAGATCTTCTTGATGTGAGCCAATCTCTGCTGTCCCAGCTCTTGAAGCAGAGCTCCCAAATCAGACCAAGAAGATCCCCCTTCTTCCACAGCCCCTCTTGCCATCTCTGCAAGTGCTTTCGCCCTCCTCCTCATTTCCTCTGCTTCCTCACTCACCAGGACTCTCTTCACTGCATCCTCCACTCTCTCGCTCTTCACGCTGTCGCCGAACAACCTCACCCACTGCTTCACCCCTATGCTGACCCCGACCTTGAGCACCTGGGTCACGAACTTCTCGTTGAAGAATTGCTCTGCCCCTACCGGCCAAGTCACCATTGGCACGCCGGCCGTGATCGCCTCCAGTGTGGAGTTCCACCCGCAATGTGTCACGAAACCCCCAATCGCCTCATGATCGAGAATCAGCACCTGAGGAGCCCAGCCCCTGATGATGAGGCCCTTGTTTCGGATTCTTGATTCGTACCCATCAGGCAACCACTCTTCTTTGCCTTCTTCCACATTCGGGTCCTTCTTCACCACCCAAATGAATTGTTGATTTGATGCTTCTAGTCCAACTGCGATCTCGTGGAGCTGAGCACCATTGAAATTTGCCATGCTTCCGAAGCAAATATATATCACTGAGTTGGGTTGCTTTGAGTCGAGCCACTTGAGGCACTCGTGCTGGTCGATGGATGCTTGGTTGCCCCTGTGTGCTTTGTCCTCGCTCTCCTTATTGCACAATGAGAGCGGGCCAACGAACCAGGAACGTCTCCCAAGGAATGTCCTGTAATGGTCAGCGTAAGCTGGCTCGAGCTCGTAGAAGCTGTTCATGACGACTCCGAAGCTCCTCTTCTCCGATTCCTTTACCTCGTTGAAGAACTTGGTGAACTCGGTCTCTTCCCTGTAAAAGTCCGGCAACTGCATCCTGGTCATTGTGATTTCTCCAGGGAAGTTGGGGATGATGAAGGGCTCCGAATCGTGCGACACCTTCTTATGAGGCTCATAGATCCTCACACATCCTGCGCCGGCACTGGAGAAGGCACTTGATCCGTGGAAAACGAGCCTAGGGATTCCCCACCTGGCCGCGATCTCGGTTGTCCAGGGGAAGAACATGTCCGAGACTAGACAATCAGGGGCAAGTTTTTCTATCAGCAGCTCGAGCTGTCGGTCCAGCATCATGATAGCTCTCCTGAATTGCTTGCGTCTTTCCACTGTAGTGACCTTGTTCAGATTGTCACAGTCTTCCGGCAAGCCGACCTCTTTCAGGGGCAATGTCACTGTGACGACATCGATGTCGAAGCCCGAATCCTTGGCTTTGGCGATGGATTTCAAGAAGGTGGGCTCGTCATGGGGGGTGGCGATAAGAGTGGACTTGCAGCCTCTAATGGCGAATAGTTTGGCCATGTCGATCATTGGGATCATGTGGCCTGGAGCCATGAAAGGGAAGAAGAAAATGTGAAGCTGATGGCTTTCACAACTCATTTGGCCTCTCAGGAGAGTTTCTGCTACAGGAACTTATTCGGGAATGATGGTGGTGAAGCACAAGAATGCTTCGGGTTGCGATGCTGTTGACTTTTGAAAGCTAAGGTTTGCTTTTAGACTTACAAACCGAGGACAAATTTGCAAGGAGGGGTTTGGGGGGAATAAAGAAAGGGGGCGGTGAGAGAAGTTTTATTTCTTCTGGTCAAGATTACATTATCTCTTCGACCAAAAAAAGATTACATTATCTCTTACGTCAAGCATGTACGTGTTCGGTCAAATCAATGAAAAAGATAGTTATCTACTTACTTGTCGAGTTCTGCAGAGACGTCATGCATGACCAATTGCGCAAGATGGATCTCCGATCAGAATTGGGTACAGGACATCCAATTTGGAAAGTTCAATACTTTGTGCGCAAGGAAAGGTCATTTGGATAACTATTTCGGGGTCACTGAAGCTTGAAACATATTCATGTGTCCATCCAACTGCAGCGGAAAAAACATGGCATTAATGCCCTAATTATTAGACAACGCTTATTTTGATGATAAAATTTTGTAAACCATTATTTATGTGTTATGATTTTTGAAAAACAATCACTTAAATGAGTCCAATGACTCTAATTTGTCAGAAAATTTGAGATGACTTGCGGGAGTCAGTTAAATGGGAGCTTTCAAGATATTTTTGTACTAAAGAGGTCGTTGGCAAAGTTTTGGGACTATATTGATTACTAATAGAAATTTTGTTCTAGAATTTAAAAATTAGAAATTGAAAGATGGGCAAAGCGAGAAATAGGTGAAAATCACATAGCAAGTATTCTAAGCCATTAATTTTATTTGTTTCAAAGGTCTCAAAAGCACAATCGTAAATGAAACATTCTCTCGGATAATTTCATCTAAAATCGCAAAAATTTATTTGGTTTCTTACAAAAAAAGAAAAAAAGTAAGTAAAACTTTCTTCACCTCTCGTAACTTTGCATTCGTGTCTTCTCTGACCTTGCTCTGTTTTGAGATCGAATATCAGAGCTAGGAGACTTGTCAAAATGGACTACTCTTTGATCAACTGGGAGGATTAATGGAAGAGAACATTTGAGAACCAATTTAACTCCAAGTTTTCCAGTTAAAAATTGATGGATTCCGTGACGTTTTACGGTACATAAATTACACATCACACTATTTTCAAATATTTTGTGTGAAATTTTCAAAACCGATCATTTCGGTGCCAAAACTTTATGAGTCTAGCCAAAACTATTTGACAAGTCACATTAAATTTTTCATTGCTAGAGTTACTTAATTTATTGCTAAGACACTTAAATAATAATATGGGAAAATGTCACAAATAGTCCCTATACTATTACTTAATGTGCAATTTGGTCTCTGAACTTTCGATCGGCTCAATTTAGTCCCTGAACTATTGATAAATGTCCGATTTGGTCCTTGAACTTTCGATCGGCTCAATTTGGTCCCTGAATTATTGATAAATGTCGATTTAGTCCTTCGTTACTCTTTCGTTTTTTTTTTTTTTTTTTTTTTCTTCTCTCTTCCCTCCGCCGGCTCCGGCGGAGGGAAGTCGGTGTCCGGCGAGGGTTGCCCTCGCCGGCATCGGGTGAGGGCCGTCCTCGCCGGACGCAAGCGAGGGCAACCCTTGCCAGATATGCGAGGGAGCCCCTTGCCAGATTTGCGAGGGAGCCCCTTGCCCAACTCGGCTACATCACCCCCCTTGGCATATAGGGTTTCGGGGGAAGGTAACGGTGACGACGCGTTCGAGCAGCAACTTGGATGGTCGTCGAGGGACCGAGCGGCAATAGCGACCGGCATCGAGCTAGGGGATTTCAAGGCTGCTGGGCTGGTGGTCGGTTGACGAGGTGGTTGGACAGGGGCTTGGTTTCAGCGATGGCGTCGGGGGCGACAAGGATGGCACGGCTCGGCACAGGCGTTGGGCAACATCGACAACGCCTTCTCCCTCATAGATCTGGCGAGGGAGCCCCTTGCTGGCGTCAGGCGAGGAGCACCTCGCCGTCGGGCCGCCCTCACTTGTGTCTGGCGAGGGAGCCCCTTACCTGTGTCCACCTGACACCGGCGAGGGCGACCCTTGCCGAACACCGGCTTCCCTCCGCCGGAGTCGACGG
The DNA here is from genome assembly GCA_014182715.1 of Eucalyptus cloeziana. Classification (NCBI taxonomy): domain Eukaryota; kingdom Viridiplantae; phylum Streptophyta; class Magnoliopsida; order Myrtales; family Myrtaceae; genus Eucalyptus; species Eucalyptus cloeziana. The sequence goes on along the minus strand of CM024635.1, from coordinate 25,960,076 downwards.
AGGGAAAAGAGAATAAGCAAAAAAAAAAGGAAAAACAGTAATGAATGACTAAATTGGACATTTATCAATTGTTCAGGGACCAAATTGAGTCGATCGAAAGTTCAGAGACCAAATCAGAAATTTATCAATAGTTCATGGACTAAATTGAGCCGATCAAAAGTTCAGAGACCAAATTGCACATTAAGTAATAGTATAGGGACTATTTGTGACATTTTCCCTAATAATTTTAAAAGTTTTGGTACCAAATAGAATATCTTATAATAATTATAACATTAATGCCGTCTTATCCTGCTTGCAAGGTAAGCTATTCTCATCTATAGATTGTCTTGGGTTTTTACATTCATTTGCATAGAGTGTTAGAATGAGACTTCTATCGTTCAAATGGCATCTATTCTTTGTCGATAATGTATTCAGGAATGATGAATGTGAAGCACAAGAAAGCTTTGGATGTGATGCTATTGACTTTTGAAAGCTGAGGTCTGTCATGACTTTTGGTCAAAACCAAGGACAAATTTATAAGGAGGGGTTTTGGGAATAAAGAATAGGGTGATCAGATAAGGACAAGTTTGATCTCTTCCATGCTTTAGATGTCTTGTAGAAATCCTGATTTAAATGGTTGGCCAGATTCTGAGTATGCCAAGAATTTCGAGATCGCAAGAGAGAACAAAAAACCGAGTCTAGATTTGGAGGGTATAAGAAATAGATGACTCGAACATATATGTCTTCTAGTCAACATGAGACATTCTTACATCAAGCATGCAAGAAAGTTCCTTTGCCATGCAGAGAGAACTTCCAGGTGGGGTTATACAGAATGAACCTATCCACATCATTATGTTAGAGAAAACTCATATGTTGTTTTGAAGCTGACAAAACTTATTCAAGTTGTATTCTAAAGATTGCTAGACTTTTGTATCAAAGTCTATCTTACAGTAGATTTCTGCCCACTCTAATAAATTCTAGACTGAACGCAAGAGAAGAATACAGACTTATCCAGATGCGGGCTTATCTTTATTTCTTCAAGTGTTCAGTTGGTACAGGTTATATATGGCCTTCTGGATTGAAATATCACCTACGGGATTGATTATCTTGATTGGAATCAATTTAGATACATCAAATCTTTTTGAATGGCAAGTTAATTTGGAAAGAATCTACTTATGAAAACCAAGATTCCGATTGTATAGGCAAACATGATTGACGGGCTTTCATCACAATCTTCAAATGACTTGAAGATCTCCTTAATTGATTCTGTCCAACAGGTTGATTGAAAGAATTCCTTTGGAAAGTGCTAATAGTCGAGAAAGCATGAAGGAGTATTTAAGGAGGACTCTTCAATTATTCTACGGTGTGCGTGAAAGAATAATTCCAAAATCTGAAGCTTACCACTTACTTGTTATTCCTTACACTGTGCTCAAATTTGTACTCCAAAGAGAGAGAGACTTATATTGTGACTTCGTGAGAGTAATGCAGACTCTTCACAGTAAAGTCGAGATCACAAGATTGTAAATTCTCTTCTGATTCTTAGTAGAATCTAGCCAGAAGGCTGTCAGCGTGGAAGAGTGGACATAGGCTTGATCTAACCCGAACTACTATAAACCTTGTGTCTATTTTCTCTTCCCTGAACTCCTTTACTTTATTCATATTTTAATTTTGTAGTTAAAGTCTAATCTCTTTTAAAGTTTGCTGATCATCAAACTCAGTTTCAAAAGTAAAATATTTTTACTGCTCTTTGCAAAAATTGTCTTCACACCTATTCACCCTCCTCTAAGTGTTCTTATTAGTCCTTACACATTATACTTAGGAATTGTGGCAAGTGGCAAGTCTATAGGCCAATCATTCGAACAGGTAACACTATTAGTGTCTCTATACTTGTGGAACGCTGCAATACTATGACAGATCTTGATTGTTTGAAAACTATAAAATTAAAAAGAGAGATATCACGCATGACCATATTGCACAAAATGGGTCGCCCATCGGGATTGACTGGGGAGCATTTAAATTGGAAATTTCGTCTCTTTCTGTGCAAGGAAAAGTCATCTTGGGTAGTTAATGCGTGGTCAATGGAGCTCGAAACGTACTCATGTCTCCTTCCGACTGCAGCAGTAGGCCATTCTGAGCCACATAAACCATTGTTTCACATTCTTACTTGTAGAGAGCGAGAGCGCCTCTTTTCTTGCCCAAATATCATTAGTCTAATACTCTTCCTCACGCATAGGCTAGACTTTGACCTAAACTTAAAATGTATATATGGCCAACATCATCAGTATAACACTCCTAATAGAAACACACAGAAGACTCTAGTAACTGTTAACTTGTTGAAATTTTGACATAGCTCACCAGAGTCACTTATATGGGATTTTTCAAAGAGTTTTAATACTAAAGAGGTCATTACAAATGTTTAAGGTTAGATCGAAAATTTATAAAAATTTAGCTCCAAGTTTTCTAGTGAAAAATTGATGGATTCCATGACGACATTTTGTACATAAATTATGCACTATACTTTTTAAATATTTTGTGTGAAATCATGAAAATTGATCATTTTAGTGCTGAAACTTTATGAGATCAATTTTGTCACAACCCCAACTCCATCTCCAGGTTCTCAAGCTACAAGGGTTATTTTTATGATGTCCCAAGTGCATCACCGTCCCATTTCTTTTTATCTCTTCATTAAGCACGTGTGGAAGCATACATACAACACTTAGACAACAACAAGTATTTAGGAAAACAACCACTTGCAAATACACAATTATATTAGTTATATTTACAAACCCTTTCATCATGGGCCGTTATATTTACAATCACTACATGCTCTATACTCAAAAAGGTCAGGGTAAATCGTAACTCCTCTATTGAGATTGTGATTCCTCCATTCCTACAATTCTGAAAAATAACGGGGTGATTCATGGACTCAGTAAGTAAAATCCCTAATTCTCTTCTAGGAGGACATCTCATTATCAAATTTTAGCAGGTACAACACTCATATAATGTTGACAACATATCAATGATAAACTTATTGCTACACATCGACTACATGTAAATGTCCATTATAACACGCTTCAACACATACTTACCTTTGGCTTATCAATAGACATATCGACATATCATACTTAGGCATAATCGGCACTCATGCAAATTCATTTACAAAAGTCCTAGCTCGACCAAGCCCTTCTGGCTCGACCAGGGCTTCCAGTTTCTTGCTGGGCTTCTTGGCTCAACTAGGGCATCTTGGCTCAACTGAGACATCTTGGCGCTAGCTCACCAAGGCATCCGAGCTCAACCCAGGCATCTTGGCTCAATTAGGGCATCCTAGGACTAGCTTACCCGAGACATCAAGGCTCAAATCCAAGTATCCTGGCTCGACCAGGGCTTCTCGCTCAATGAACGAGGCATCACTGCCAACGCTATATGGCGATAGGCACTTTTTCCTCTTTAAGTGCATCATGAAAGTGCATAATACAAGCTTATTCTTACTTTTCTGCTTAGACCACTCATACATGGCCCGAAGGCATGTTCATTCAAGTGAGTGTGTCATGAGTCTTAACATCATGCTATAGACATGCCGGGCACGAGTCTTGTTTCGTGGCTTGAGCCGCATGCCTAGGATGTCTACACCAAGTGAGACTTGGAACCAGCACACCTGATCTAAGGTCTCGTGGCTTAGGCCATTGCGACTTAATGTCAATTCCAAGTCGAGCAAACCTCGACCTCATCTCAAGGCATGAACACATTCAAGCATGCAAATATGAGCAAACCATATAAAAGAACATTAAAATATACACACGGCTTATAAAGGGGAGTACACCACTAAATTCGACGATGTAAGCTATCGCCCTAACAAAGAGTTAGAGATTCTACTTAGCTTCAATGAACCTCAATGAACTATAGGTGATTTTACCAAGAGAAGGCCATCCGATGAGGCTGTGCATGAGCAAGGCCGAGAGAGAGGGAGAGAGGGTGTGAGAGAAAAAGAGAGAGTGAGGGAGAAGCAGGGTGGTGTGGTGTGGTTATGGGAGGGATGCCCCTATTTATAGGCAAATCTCTCATCATTACCCTTCCAAATGGACCAATAGGATTTCTTTGGATGGCAAGACTAGGTTGATAAGGTGGCAAGGCGAAGGAGAAAGATGTGACAAGCCTAATCTCTAGGGCCGCATTTGTTCCTTCTCTTATTGGGCCACCCAAGTTTTGAAATGATGAAATGAATACTTGCTCTCCAAGTTTTATGTTAGGTGTCATTATGACATATTCTTTTAGGGGACACCTCAACTTGGCGTTGAAGAACTGGAGTCCAAAAGTATTTAATGCATCATTATCCTAATCCAAGAAGGCTCTAGATTGGCTTGCTCTTCAAGTTGGGCGTGCAGCTCCTTCCCCTCCAAGTTTGGGCATGTGACTCTCTCGTCCTAGGGCGAGAAATAGTTTTGAGTAGTTTTTTAAATTAGTATTGTTACCTTATCAAATGAGCTCGAAAAATTATGAAATTTTAATATGTTGTAGAAAAGATCTCAAATAACATTTTACATGAGGAAGCTAAGTCAATTCGTGATGTGGAAAGAGCATAAACTCACTGAACACAACCCAATAATTCGTCGATCAAGCAAATCTAATGGTTATAGAGAAAGATACATTTCCAAATCCAAATCTTCACAAAACACTTTGAAATTTTAATATGTTGTAGGCATAAATGTCTCTAAAGCTTTTATGAAGGAGGAATGTCCAAGTTCGAAAGGGAATTTTTTTATAAAATCTCAATAAGACAATCCGGTCATTGTTTCTACTACTCCGGGCAGATTTCAAACGGTAAGTGATTGAGCCTTTGTCTAATCATTTCACCTTAGAAAAATATGAAATTTAAGTATGTTATAGGCCAAAATGTTTTGAACAACTTTAATGAATGAAGTTTCTCCAAATTCGAACCACAAGGAGTTTCATAAAATTGTGAAAGCAGGAAAGGTCCAGCTGTTTTGAAAAACTGGGATGTCAACCTATGAAACTCAAGGTGGCAAGTTTATGGAGGAGAGGTGGCGCCCTACTTAGCTTCCAAGATCACTTATCATCATTCTTTTGTTCCATGAGTCACTCCCTTTAATTAATACTTGGTACATCTAAGCCTCCATACTCATTACTCTCATTTAATACATTTGACTCTTACTATTCGAGGAGAATGGCCTATCTAGCTTAGCTTTCTAGTTAGGATCAAAAGAAGAGTTGAAATCGAGGATATTTCAAATTTAGTGCCAAAACTATTGATAAGTCATGTCAAACCTTTTGTCACCAAAGTCACTTCATTTATCGTTGTGACACTTAAATAATCATTTTAAAAGTTATAACAATGATACAGTCTTATTCCAATTGTAGGGTAAGCTATTCTCATCTACAAATTGTTTTGGGCTTTTACATGCATTTGAGCCAAGTACGAGAACACGAATTCTCTCGTTAAAATTGCACATAGTCTTAGCTGGTAATGGTAATGCATCACAAACCAAGAATGTTTGGCAACAAAGCATGAATTGAACGTTACAGCGGTAACTCCCGAAATGAAATCATGGTACAAGATGTTCTTGATTGATCATCAACGCATCGAAAGGACTGAAAACATTCGGAACTATATCATGGGCGTTTTCTCTTTCAAGGATGCGGAAATATTCATCAACCAGTAAGTCAACCAATGAATCAATTATTCACTTCCTAAATCTCAGTCTTACATGCAAACACAGATTCTCATAAAATCTCAGCATTAACATATCGACTAAAAATGCTTCTCGACCAAATCCAATGAATATACAAATATTAACGCCCAGTAGGAATTTTATCAAACAAGTTGCAGACATTGAACTTTCTTTTCGTTAATAGTTTTATACAACACAAATTTAATAGACAGATTTTATAATTTTTAAAATAATTATTTTAAAAAATCGAATTTTGATTATTTTTATTTTTAAAAATTAAATTTTTAATTATTTTTATTTTATTTTTAAATATACTTTTCTTTTCTTTTTCTCTTTTCTTTTTCTTTTCTTCTCTTTCTTCTTCTTTTTGGCCAGCCGCTAGCCACGGCAGACGGCCGGTGGCCCAGCCACGGGCGAGCCTCGAGCTCGCCCACACGGCGAGCTTGAGGCTCGCCCGGATCGAGGCTCGAGTCTCGCCCGAAGCCGGCAAGATCAAGTCTCACCCGATTGGCGAGGCTCGAGCCTCGCCGGACGCGTGAGCCTTCACCTTGCTTATTTTTATTTTTAATTATTTTTATGCTTGAGGAAAAAGAGATTTTCTCTCTCGTTGGTGCTGTGATTGAAATATCGAGTGTGGAGAATTATTTTCACGAGATTGTTGATACAATTATAATGGTGATTACCACGAGTTCTTTTTCCCTTCAACATATAATTAATAGTGTCTAAACTATAGATTTGACGTTTGTAATGCTCGGATTGAAGAATATCTAAACCAAAGTCATTTTAGGCACACTACCAGAGGTAATCTGTTTAGCCCTCTTTGTTCTTTTGATTTTTTATTAAAATGTACGAACAACGTCTTTGGAGATAATGGTTTGATTTTATTTTTATTTCTGCTGCATTTATATTTAATTTTCCTA
>CM024635.1:25796449-25953390 GCA_014182715.1 Eucalyptus cloeziana | reverse complement strand
CTTGTCATTTTCAATGGTCAAATCAAATTATATATATGTATGTATGTATGTATGTATGTATGTATGTATAAAAGGTGTAGAAAGTTAATAGTCATCTTCGGCTTCGGCCAAGACTACTTCACTCTAGACTTTTGAGGATATTTTGTTACTTTCTTTTTGCAATTGGACCGTGCGACCAATCAAATCAAAACGGTCGACCTTTAGCTTTCCTCGACCCCATTAACTGAAAGAATCAATATTTCGCGTTCGAGTCAAGGTGTTCACGTTGGAAAATTAGTTTTCACATGATGCTACTCCTTAAAGAGCCTCTTAGCTCGGCAACTTTGGCAAAAGTGTTCATGTTGGAATTACTTCTTCTCTTGCCTTAAAAGGTGAGCAAGATGTGCTTGGGATACACACAATCTTGCCGTCTTTAATGAGGCAATTTACTTCTTTAACCAACTAACCCTTCCCTTTTGTTAGTTCTCGTTGCAATGGGATCGTGTGGCCGCCCAAATCAAAATGAAGATGGACAACCTTTTGCTCTCCTTATCTCTTAAAATATAAGCTTTTCATTGCTAGAGGTGTTGACGTGGTAAAAAAACTAAATTTTAACTCATATTTAATAAGTTGAATCATATGAGTTAGTCAAAGTTCAAAAAAATTAATTTTTATGAATTTAAAGTAACAAAATTTAATTCAATATAAATTTTAATGAGTTTGAACTACATTCACATATAATTCATGTGAATAAAAAAAAGAAAATAGTAATGATTTTTCTATTTGCTTTTTTGTATGGCTCCGTCTTAGTGGGCTTCTTGCTTGGGTGTGGTACAACCCAGCGCAATGAGCGCAACTTATGTGGTCCGACAACCGGTCACTTTTCCTTTTCTCATTTTTCTACTGTGTATTTAGTGAACTTGACGTACCCTCATCTTAATTTGAATTTAGACTGTTAAATTTAATGGGACTCACATAAAATTGATATGGATCTTGTAATTTTCGGTGGTCCAAATCTAATTTAGTATGTATCTCATGTTTGTGTGAAAGGCATAAAATGTTATTATTCACCTTCGGGCACTCCTACAAATCCTAGGAGATCCGTGATCGTCAAACCACTAAAGAATAAATCTCAGCCTTTCATTGCAAACTGTGAGAGTATCTATGAGGTACACCAATTCAAATGTGAGGAACGGCAAAATGCACTAGACTAATGCGGGTGGAAAATTGGTCTTTTGCTAAATGCAATTTGATCTACACTTGGGTGTTTGGTCAACAACGAAGAATCGATACCAGTGTAACAGTCAACGTATTCATAGTGGAGATTAATTTTTACATGACGATACTCTCTAACAGCTATGTTCAAGAAAATAATGCAGGTGGAAACGGGAAAAGATTTGAGAAATGTAGATCATTTTCTTGAAAGTATTTTTTTTTTTTTACAGGAGGAACCAGTGGCCGACAACCGCGCCGTAAACCCTCTGGTGACGCTAGCGCATGACCCACCACCACGGCGTCACGCTTAATATCACTAGCGACTACGTTGGGATTTGAACCCGTCCCATTCGTGAGGGGGATGAAAGCCCAAGCCAACGCGGCCACCACATGGGGTGGTTTTTCTTGAAAGTGTTATTGCCTTGATTTTGTGGGAAAAGTATAGAAAGCAATACATTTCACTTTTAACAAAACCTTTTGCGCCTTTTTTTTTTTTTTAATGTTCAAGCTAGTCATTTGGTTATAAATGAATACAAATTCTGGAAATTTTCATATCTTCAATCACTGCATGGTCCACCGACATAGTGCGTCTCTCGTGGGTAAATTGACATGCTCTCGAACCCTACGCAACTTGGAGATGGATGATTTCCCTACAAGGTGCATTCAGTTTTATTTTCAACTCCTTTAGTCTCAACCCGTTTTTGGTTACCACAACAAATTTGGATAACATACCTATAAATAGTGGCATAGCTATTAGACTCAGAGTTACTTTGACATCAAGAAATTGTAGATCAATCAGTTTCTCAATACATTCAGGTAATTCAGTGAGATTTTCACAACCCCGTAACATCAAAGCCTCTAGGTTGTGCAATCAAAATAAAAATTCAGGAAACCTTTTGATATCAGTATGAGAAGTTTGGACAAAAAACACAGCACCAGAGACGACATCTGATGACAATTACAACTGAATTATCAGGGAAAACCCTTGAAGAGACCATACGAAGCTGCATGCCCACTATGACGCCACAAAGAAAATGCATACTATGCGATTATTATTGCGAAATACGCACTGGTGGAGGAAAAAAAGGTTCGCAAAAGACCTTAGTCACATGTTAACTACGTGTTAATGTCGATGTTCTTTCAATAGTAAAGCCAAAGATTTTTTTTAATCAGTGGTCCGCTAGAATAGTTCATCTAATTAGGCAAAACTATAACCTGATAAGTAATTTTCAATGTGTTTTGATGTAATATCTACCATAATCAATGGAAAAATAACCACAAAAAAGGTTTGGATGAGGCTGTCAGATTTCTAACAATATCAACAGAAAGAGGCTGCACAGTGCAGATCTTAGCTTGATGTCACCTTATGCTAAGTAATTTGACAGAAAGAGGATGCAGGCTGTGTTGGTAATTTGTTTATAAAACAAATGAAGAGATGCCTTGTCCCACATCGAAAAGATGTGAGTGCGCACGTGGACGAGATTTGGCACTAACCAACGCTCATTATTTTATTTATTGAAAATTCGGATTTATTTCTATAAAAGATTAATTATAAAGTCTTGTTGAAACAGTGCGACTATTCACGAAAAGTTACGGTTATTTATTATTTATTATTTATTTAATTGAATTCTTTATTTCTTTCAACGTAACCTTGGAGACATACTTATTCACGAAATGTTGCCTTTGTTTTTTCTTTTGCAACCTTTTGAAGGGTTGCATCTATTCGAAAGAAAAAGATAAGTAAGTTTGTTTTGAGATCAAACATATATCTTCTTCCACTTTTTGTCTAATTTTTGAGAGAAACTAAAGCCATTGTTTCCAATTGTTTCTTATAAGAGATCCTGCCATTGTTTCCAATTGTTTCCTATGAGAGATCCCTGGAAATACTTTTTAAATTATTTAGTATTCATTTGAGGCTTTTGTTGTATCCTGGAGGAAATTTGCCGGTGACCATAAAAGAACTTTGTGGGGCAAATAAATCCTTAAAGAAAGTGATATCGCGCCCAAAGTCCGACTTGAGATTTAAAGATCCAACTTCATTGTTCTACCCAATTCGAATCAATATTTTCCCAACAATTTTAAGGATTTATTTGGCAACAATGAAGTCAAGTTAATGAAGCGCATAGATCAAGTTAGAGGTGTTCATATTCAACAAAGTAAGGCTTTCAGTACCTGCAGATTTTGAAGGAGCGACGTCCGAAAGCCCCTCGTTTCGTCGCGTCTAGGGTTTTCAGATTTTCTTCCGGTTCCGTTCGCGATCCGTCTGAATCGGTTTCTGGGGTTTGTCGTTGCCGATTGACATCCAATCTGCAACTTTCATTTCGTGTTCTCTCTCATTTACTTTAGGGTTGCGACTAGGTTCCTAGATGATCTGCTGTTGACCGGAAAGTGATCGTGGTCGGACTATTGCCATGGATTCTCTCAGAAAGGGTGCTCCTGATAAGTGGAGATTGATAAAGGCTCATGGAACTGCGGTGGGTCTTCCCACGGACGATGACATGGGCAACAGCAAGGCCGTAAAGAAGCAGTTTGTGTGGAGGAAATTTCATCCACGCTCCTCACAAAGGTGCGTGAAACCGCTGAGGCTTACCTTGATATGACTATCAAAAATGTGTTAGTCCAGGTCCCTGCACACTTCAATAATTCGGTCTCGTCAAGGGGCAGATACATGATGGATTCATTTTTTGAAGATGCCTTTTAATCTCTTTCGCCGATTGGCATTTTGGATCCATGTCAAGTAGGAGGTACTTTCGCAGGTATAGCCCAATTTTGATTTTTTATTTTATTTTTACCGCCTCGAGGAGTCACATTCTAGATTTGTCTAAATGGCTGCGAAATATGTGAACTCCTGGGGTTATTGTTTTAGTTATTAAAAGAAAAAAATGATTGAATTTGGAGACGGGTGTCAAAGAGATCAGGAATGCGGTGGACCATGTGAAGGAATTCGCGAAAGGATGGGCAGAGATGAGCGTGGAGTTGGCAAGGCGTTGCCAAGGCATTGTGGTCGTCGGGATTTTCGGGGAAGGGACGTTGGGTTGTTGGAAACATGGGGACGATGATTGGACCGATTTGTACAGTCCGAATTGCCAGTACGACGATCTCATTGCTTACAAAGGGCAGTGTTATGTTGTTGATAGGTTTGGCATCGTGTCGTGGATCGATCCTTCTTTTAAGATCGTGAAGTTCTCGCCTCCTGTTTGCGGTGACGGCAATGGCGGGGACCGGAAGCATCTGGTGGAGTTGGGAGGGGATCTCCACGTGGTGGATCGATATTTCGTCAAGGAGAGTAAATTTTTCAGTCGGATTCAGGAAGACGCTGAGGGGGCTGCTGGTTTTAAGGTTCATCGGCTGAATCAAGAATGGGGAAAATGGGAGGAGATAAGGAGTCTCGGTGATGTTGCCATCTTTCTGGGCGATTACAGTTGCTTCTCGGTGTCCGTAAAGGATTCGGAGGATGCAAGGAAAACTGCATATATTTCACGGAGACTGACGCGACTCGCGAAGGGAAAGTTCAAGTTTTCAATATGGAGGATCGCAGCATCAAGAGGGCATCGGGTTCGCCTGATCACTTGAGGATCCTGTGGCCGCCTCCGGCTTGGATCGCCCCAGATGGGTTCGCCCTAAGTCCTCGCTCACTTGAGGAGCCGATGTTCTAGTTAATTCAGAGGAGAGCTTGTGAGTTGGATGAGATACAATGAGAACTGGTCTGTAATTGATTAGTTGAAAAGAGAGGAGAAAGTGTTCATCCTTTTCAAACTTGCATCTGCGCACAACCTTGATAACCTTGATGACCACTTACCTGTGTGTGTGCTCGCGAGCGCTTGAGAGTGTAATGTTGTACATGGATCACTTGTTGTGCGGGCGGCTTTGCATGTTTGTTTGGCCTTCCGATAAAATGCAATGTTATCTTGATGACTGAGGGAGGCATGAGTGGATGGATAATCATGTTTGATGGCGATGCTCGTGGATAGAACCTGTCGCAGGTTATATGCTTGAATGAAAGTTGTTGCCTCGTATCTTTTGCGCTTCTCTAAAGGAGAATTCTCATGTAAGCATGATCCAACACGTGCGTCTCTTATAATTAGATGGGTTCTCTTTCTTTTGTCATTCGAGCTGAGTTTTGAAGGGACAATGTAGTCTACTGATTTGGCCCGACTAGTCTCTGCTCCCGCCGCGTCATGTCTCGTTATCATCTTTGTCAACTTGGTCAATTCCGGGCACATATGTGAAAGCAAAATCGGGTGGAATATTATTTTGGTTATCTCATAGTGGATTGTGTCGGAAATCTTCTTCATCATGCGCGTATGCTTTCGAGCATCATGGACATGGATTTTTAAGAGGCAATGTCTCACCTTTGAATTTCATCTTTTGCATAGCTTTGATTATATTTTTTGGTCTTGGTGGTGCCCACACACCCGTGTGTGAAGATTTACCGGTGCCGTCTAGGAGAATGGAAATGCCTGAAGGGAGGAGTGTGAGGGTGGTTATGTCATGGTCCATGAGCATCAGAAGCCAATCGGACGTAGGAAGTGTCCCACATCGACTAGTTGGAACAAGGAAATGTCTAATCAGCTGTATAAGAGCAAGGATTTCCTTAGTAATTGTCCATCTTTGCGCTTGGGGCAATGACGCAGCTAGTGAGGTACTAACCGAGGCGCGTCTATTGCTGGTTGAAAACTATTTCCAAACCCCCTCTTTGGCCTGAGTTAAGCTCAGGCCATCGAGAATTTCTGGAAGGGCTCCCTTCGGGTAAAAGCCCTACAATTCTTAGTTTAAAGCTCTGTTGCCATTTTTGGTCAGTTCAAAGCTAAATCTTGGGCTTGCTTTTGTGTAGTTCAAAGCTTAATCATGGGGCAATCTTTTGGTCTAGCGTCGACCCTCTCCTCAGCGCTCTGACAGGCTTTTGATTGTTAATGGTGTATAACTTGCTTTAATTAAACTATTCAAAGAAGATAACATTTGCAAAAAAAAAAAAAAAAAATTCTACTAGAAGGCATTCTCTGATTGCTGGACTCTTGAGATATTGTCTATGTTGAATCTGTACTTCATTCACTCTAGTTCTTATCTATTTATTTTACTTGTTTGGCATCCTTGTATGGATTTCTGAAGTTGGTTTATTATAAAACGAACATGATGATGAAACATATGAAATTATCATATTGGCTACCTATGCTAGGCTTTTTAGAAGTTCACTAGTAACCGGTAGAAGAAACGCCTTCTTTCTCTGCCTATCATGTTTTTTCTGCTAGTTGAGTGAGGGTGAGTGAATTGATTAGATCTGAATGTTTTCCTGGCTTTCATGTGGAAAGAACTAAAAAAAAAAAAAAATTGTCTTGTTGCGATCCTTGCTTCAAGAAAACGCTTGGTTGTGCTTGCTTCTTGGTTTCCTGGTCCCCTGGTTTCTTCTCTCTATGCTAAATGTTATTTTAATGCTTCAAAGCTCCATAAGGAAGAGGAGAAGGCGGCTGAGACAAGAAGTAAGCCAGATAAGTATCTCTTTGGGGTTTCTTTGAAGCCATGGTTAATGATATGCTTACTTTGGAAATAATATGATTGGACTCGTTGAGACTAAGAAGTATTTAACTTTCATTTTCAAAATGAAAGATTTGGGTGAAACAAATACTATCTTAAGTGTTAAAAATTTTTTTAAAAAAAATAGTGGGGGTTATTCTTTAAGCCAAAGTGATAACATGGAAAAGATGTTAAATAAATTTAAACATCTTGGCTTCAAAGAAATGTGTACTCCATTTGATTCTTGGTGGAGAGTTTTTAATGTGAGTGTTATGGGTCTTTAATGTATGTGATACATTATACTAGACTTGATATTACTTTTTTGTATATGCAAGTTGAGTAAATACTAATAATCCAAATATAGAACACGTGAGAGTTATCTTATTGTTCTATAATAATCCGGCTATATTAGAAGGATATGCCGATGCTACTTGGATTACAAGTGTGGGAGATGAAATTTTTGGATGGATTTTCACATTACATGAATGTGTTGTTTCTTAGGTGAGTAAGAAACAAAAGTGCATAATTCACTCAACTATGAAATTTAAATCATTGCTTAGTGGCAACTGGGAAAGAGGCCGAATGGAATTAGGAATTTGTTGTTGGATATCAAATTATGGCCTAATTCTATGTCTCTTATTTCTATCCACTGTGATAGTCATGCTACTTTGGCAAGAGCCTATAATAGCACCTATAATGGCAAGTCTAGACATATTAGTCTAAGACATGAGAATGTGAGACAATTGATTATATATGGTACCATAACAATTGTCTACGTGAGGTCAAGTAATAATCTAATCGATCCATTGACAAAGACTTTACCAAGAGACATGGTAATAATGACCTCATAAGAAACAGGGCTGAAACCCTTTAATTGAAATCACCAATAATGATAACCCGACCTTTTTCTAGAACATCACTAGTTACAAGGTTTAATGGGTAATAACAAGTTATTGAATGTGATTGTTTGATACTGACGTAGCCCTGATATGAGAAGTCACTATCGTCTGTTACGTTTTGTAGGTTGAATTAAATTCTTAATGAAGTATAGTACAAATTTGTAATGTGTTAATAGTAACAGAAGCACATTGTAAATACTTCACCTATATGAGCTTAGAAGTGGTGCCGCTTCTTACGAAAGTTAGGGTTGCTTTCTAGAGAGCTCATGAAACAGGATCAAGCACAAGGCCATAATAGTGCGGAGTAATATAGAACTTCTCGCTGAGACAAGATGTTAGTGTATGTGCGGTATATCCGGTTCTATTATATAAAAGTACAAGTTTAAAGCCGAGCTACTTGTCACTTTGATGGAGCTTTGAGATACTTGCACTAAGTAAAGGTTTAACTCGAAAGAGACCTTTATGTATGTATATTAATCTAATGGAAATTTTGGCTGTATTTTTCTAACGTTTTATTTCTTGTTTTTGTTTTATAAACAAAAGTGGGGGATTGTTGGTAATTTGTTTATAAAACAAATGAAGAGATGTCTTATCCCACATCGAAAAGATGTGAGTACGCACGTGGACGAGATTTGGCACTAACCAACGATCATTATTTTATTTATTGAAAATTCGGATTTATTTTTATAAAAAATTAATTATAAAGTCTTGTTGAAACAGTGCGACTATTCACGAAAAGTTACGGTTATTTATTATTTATTATTTATTTAATTCCGAATTCTTTATTTTTTTCAACGTAACCTTTTGAGACGTACTTGTTCACAAAAAGGTTGCCTTTGTTTTTTCTTTTGCAACCTTTTGAAGGGTTGCATCTATTCGAAAAGAAAAATATAAGTAAGTTTGTTTTGAGATCAAACATATATCTTCTTCCACTTTTTGTCTATTTTTTGAGAGAAACTACAGCCATTGTTTCCAATTGTTTCCTATGAGAGATTTTGGAGAAATACTAGAATTGCTATTTAGTATTCTCATTTGAGACTTTGTTGTATCCTGGAGGAAATTTACCGGTGACCATTAGCAACTTTGTGAGGCAAATAAATCTTTAAAGAAAGTGATATCACGCCTCAAAGTCCGACTTGAGTACTCTAAAGATCCAACTTCATTGTTCTACTCAATTCGAAGCAGTATTTTCCCAACAGGCTGGAAGTGCAAATGGCCCTTGGATTGATTAGGCAATGATTTTGGGGGCAACTTGCACGTATGAAATGCCGGTTTCGACTGATATTTGGAACTGCATTCTGGTCAAATGACATTTATCTGGAATTGCACGTTATGTTTCTCCCATTCAGTATTTCATAGTACGA
Organism: Eucalyptus cloeziana; assembly: GCA_014182715.1. Classification (NCBI taxonomy): domain Eukaryota; kingdom Viridiplantae; phylum Streptophyta; class Magnoliopsida; order Myrtales; family Myrtaceae; genus Eucalyptus; species Eucalyptus cloeziana. The sequence goes on along the minus strand of CM024635.1, from coordinate 25,944,422 downwards.
TTCTACTATGCTTCCCCTGTTTCTTATATTGCTCCAAGAGACAGAATTCGTATCAGTCCCGGATTAGGATGGAGTGCGGATGGATTTCTACATGCGGTGCCAATTATCATGTCCTAGAAAAATGAATTTAACATTTCCAACTTCAACAAGATTTCATCAAGCATTAGTGCCGTTTGAAGTTATTTTTGCTAAAATAGCAAAAATCTCACTTATGCAGAAATTGTCGGCTGACAAATCACTAGGATGTCCAATCTTCAGTAAGAAGATTGTGATAATGATTCAGCAAATCAGGAACTAGATGAGTAATTCAAGAGTCTCCAGCAATCCTAACTGCCAAACTATACTCAAGCAAGCAATTAATTTTCCCTCACTTTTCACGAGGAAAAGCACGGAAGTACCTTACATAGTTACATGCAAATACGCGTGCGATAATTACGCAAATTAGTGGACAGCCATTGAATGGCACTTAATCATGCTGCGAAGTGCCATTAAACGACTCCATATCGATGGTACAGGTGTATACTCCTATCAGCTAGGAATCTATGGAGTTCCAGATGTTGCTGATACATAGTGACAGCTCTGGCAAAGTAAAAATCATATCCATCTACACTTAAATTTCATTGCAACAATAAACACCTAGGAAAAGCTTGAGCAATAAAGACTGTCATCCCTCTCAATAAACTGAGTCGAAAAAGTGATGGACATCTCTAGCTGAGACGTTATAAGTGAATCTAACGTTAATTTTCTTATCGATAATAAGCTTAATATGCAATTCAGTTTTGATGCCAACTGTGAAATTTTGACAATGCAAAAGCGTATCGATAATTTATTGGTATAAACCCAGCAAAGAGAAGAAATCTTCATTTCCTGGGGAATTGGAAAACCAGACATTGGTTTGCTGCTGATATGAGAGTAGGAAAAATGAACCTGTGCTAGCTTATACTTTCGAATAAATCGTGTGGTCTTGGAAAATTGGCAATATTGACAGCTCGCTGTTTTTACAAAAACTTTGGCATTATATCAAATTTTTGAGGAACTAGTCATCATACCACAGAGGGGGCAGCACCGGAGTTTACATGAAAAGTCTCTGGAAGCAGCGGTAGCTGCAATCCTCACGATTTCGTTTGTTATCTTCTATCTTCAAAGACATTACCTTCCGCTTTTTTTTTTTTTTTTTTTAAGTGCATTTTGTGGTCAACTCAGTTCAAGCAAATGGAAGATAGCATTACTAACTCCACAAGCTTTGAGCATCGTTCTTTGTGGGTAGTACGTTGGGCATTCCTGACTTCTTGGAGTTGTTTGGACTTGCGGCAGCTAACTCATTAGACTAAGTTTGCAGCGAAATTGGAATATTAGTTTTCTTGATTGATTTAACTCGCTCACATCAAAACCACGAGCACATATGGTATGGATGAGATTAACTTTGCCAAGTTGGAATGTCCAGGACAAGCATCAAGGGAACAAATCCGCCTTGCGAAGCATAAAATTCCAATGCTTCGGGATCATAATGAAAAATCGGAGAGCTGATTGTTTAGGAAAATGTTCTTGGCAAAAAGTTAGTACGAATCAAAAGAAGAACGACAATTTACTTGCTCTTTTTCCTTAGTTTAGGGAAGCATCAATTGTCTCACAATTGTAATACATGATTTATCACATCATTACCTTCGGAATTCAATCATTGGTAAGCCATAATCATATGGGCATTCTTCATAGTCCTGTAATACATGATTTATCACATCATTACCTTCGGAATTCAATCATTGGTAAGCCATAATCATATGGGCATTCTTCATAGTCCTGTATGACGTGTGTTCTAGAAAAGTTCGGTATTGCTCCCAGTGAGTCGCATCCAGAAACATCCAAAAACATCAAACCCAAATTTTCAAGTCCTCGAAGTTCCGCAAGTTTGTCGCAGTCTTGGGCCACCAGAAATTGTAACATCTTACATGTCGACAAATCTGGTAAAGTCTTGATTGACTTGCATCATGTGATATCTAGATGTGTCAGAGATATCAAATCCTCACGTCCGAGTATCTCCAAAATATCAAGCGAATCCTGATGGTGAGCATCTCTAAATTCTCGAAATTTGACAGGTTTGGCAATATCTTTAAGGATGGACATTCGTCCATGTTTATGCTTCGGCAGGACAAGAAATTCTCGAGACTCAATATCACGAAGCTCAATGCACCAGTTGTTTTTGGTCAGACAATGGACCAGTTGGTGTTCAACTCTTTCAGGGTCTCCAAGCACGACAGTTTTGGTAATCATTCCAGGGACTTGCATGACCAGAGTTTCAACTTTTCCGAGAACTTCAACCTATCAAGCCCTCAAATCTCAATTAGACTTTTGCAATTTGCGGCTTTTAATTCCTTTAGACGCTCTGATTTTGCAAGGTTCAATCTCAAAATGGACGTGCAATCAGTGATATGCAGTGCTTCCAAGAACTCCGAATGATAAAGGCCTCAAATTTCAACTAGATTTTTGCAATATCTAGCGGTCAATCGTTCAAATGATTTGGTTTTGGAAGGTCCAGTCTTCCAATAAATTGGCAAAAACCTACATCCAATTCTTCCAAGTGCTTCAACCTGTCAAGACCTTGAACTTCAACTAGAGTGTCTTCCATATCCGATGGAGTGCTTGATTCATAGTTCTCACTCATTGGCACGCATCAGGGACTCTGCACATTGCCTGAGGCCATCCAGCTTAGTCAACTTCATGCGACCTGCTATGGCCAACGTCGTTGGGGATATTGCAACGTGTCGGCGTTCGCTTTGCATCATTTTGGGGCATTCACAGGGCTCAAATCTTGGCAAGCATTTCAACTTGCCACATCTTGTGACATGAAGCTTCAATAGTCTTGGAGGAAGCTCTGGGAGATTTTCCAACGATATGCAATCATAAACAATGAGTTCTCTTAGATGAATTTGGTAAAAAAGTGGAGGCAAAAACTCTTAGTGACTTGTAGAAAGTCTAACCCAGAAGGAAGCTCAAGCAGTGATTGAAGCTTTTGGCAGCCCCCTAAGTCAAGATGTTGCAAAGAAGAAAGATTCTGAGTACTTTCTGGCAAGCTAGAAACGGATGTATATGTTGGAAGCTTCACGAGTGAAGACAAGTTGTTAAAATCACTTGGAATTTCCCCTTCTATTCCAGTGCAACTCGAAGAATCCAATTGCGGGAGTTTCCCCGTCCTTCCAATTGCACCTCGCAACTTTTTGATCCAGGTAGGAGAAATATTCAGGATTTCCAAGTTATGCAAATCTCCTATGGAAGATGGTAGTTACGTTATGCTTGTGCTAGACAGGTCGAGTTTAGTCGGGATTCCATCTTCCCAATGGAGTTTGGGATCTGCATCGATGGGCAACAAAGTGTGGAAGTTGCGCCAAATGGCAAGCCCTGTAGCTTCTTAAGGTACCCAATGTTGCCTGGAAGTTCGGCCATTCCCTGGCAATTGCATAAATTTGAGGGTCTACAAATTCACTAGATGGCATATGGAGTCCGAAAGTCAAACTAGAGCAGAACAACGCTTGGCACCGAGCTTCTCTAGCTTCCTCAAAGAAACAATAGTAGGAATCTCTCTTGTAGCAGTCGAACCCAAAACAAGTTCCTTCAATTCTCCTAATTCATTAATAGAAGGGTGATTTTGCTCCAGATGTTCACATTCTTTAAGGATGAAAATTTCTAAATCTTGGATAGCTGAGGTTTCGGGAGTACATGGTAAATGACCACACCAATAAGGTCGAGAACTTGGACCACTTCGCCATCTATAAGAACAAAGAGTATAATGGGAATTAGTCATCAAGGAGTAATTAGTATTAGAAACACGATATCAGGATGTGTCGTTCTGATTTATCTTGATTGAGCTCCATCCATTCCAATGTTTTGTGATTGTGCCTTGTGTCAATCCCAGCATGACTAGTTTCTCCATACGCAAGTTGGCCATCCTGTCCACTGAAGCCATCTTAATTCAGGAAATAGCTTCTCAAAATCTCGGCTAAAATTTGCATCCCGCTTGGAGGAACCTTAACCTCAATAACATCTTGAATTGTTCATTTATGTATGTCCGGTCCTCTTTGTCCTCTGTTTCTTCTGAGCCTTTGTCAAGACAAATGGCCTGAATCTTTTTTGTTCCATATAAGTTAAAAGTTAATATTTGTTAGAAAAATTCCATGTTCATTCCAATGAAAAGCAAGCTATGTCCAGAAAAATCTCTTGAATGAGGGCGCGGATGCTTCGTCGGCTATTTTAGTTTCGGGCGCCGTCACCACTGGCCCTCTCTCTTCTTCGTGCGATGCATTCCGTTGCTTGGATTGCTCGATCTGCCGTTTCTGCGTTCTTACTCATGAAAATCAATTGACTCATGGTCCTTTGATAAGCAGATTCCATGTCGTTGTTGGTAATTTGTTTATAAAACAAATGAAGAGATGCCTTGTCCCACATCGAAAAGATGTGAGTGCGCACGTGGACGAGATTTGGCACTAACCAACGATCATTATTTTATTTATTGAAAATTCAGATTTATTTCTATAAAAATTAACTATAAAGTCTTGTTGAAATAGTGCGATTGTTTACGAAAAGTTACGGTTATTTATTATTTATTATTTATTTAATTCCGAATTCTTTATTTATTTTCAACATAACCTTTGAGACGTACTTGTTCACGAAAGGTTGCATTTGTTTTTTCTTTTGCAACCTTTTGAAGGGTTGCATCTATTCGAAAGAAAAAGATAAGTAAGTTTGTTTTGAGATCAAACAGATATCTTCTTCCACTTTTGTCTACTTTGAGAGAGAAACTACAGCCATTGTTTCCAATTGTTTCTTATGAGAGATCCTGGAGAAATACTAGAATTGCTATCTAGTATTCTCATTTGAGACTTTGTTGTATCCTGGAGGAAATTTGCCGGTGACCATTAGCAACTTTGTGGGGCAAATAAATCCTTAAAGAAAAGTGATATCAAAGTCCGACTTGAGTACTCTAAAGATCCGACTTCATTGTTCTACCCAATTCGAAGCAGTATATTCCCAACAATTTTAAGGATTTATCTTGCAACAATGGAGTCAAGTGCATGAAAGTTATGAATCAAGCGCCGGTTGTTGACGCAAGCCTTCATCGTCCGATCCGCGAGTTTTTTGTCTATCCACAAAATCAATTGGATCTTCTAGTGGAGTTACTGAGGATCGAGGAAATCCAGAGGATCCGTGAGTCTTTGCTTTTCTTTCCTTCATATTTTGTTATTTGTGCGCATGGTGGTTGGGGGACTCGATGACAAGAAAGATTTCGGCAAGAGCGATTCGCAACGAATTATGCGCACCGTGTGGGGTTCAATTTTATCGAATCCTGACATGGGTTGTGTGTTGCCATGAGGTATGTGCCAAAATGCTAATCCGAGAATTCTTACTTCTTTGTTCTCTCTTGTATGTTTCGATGTTTCGTTGTTTGTAACTGCAATGGGTGTCTGCGATTCAATTGCTCTTCGTCTGGTAGACGGTGCTTCCGTTTAACTGTGAATGCTTGGCTCGCTTTTGGAGATTCTCAGTTGGGGATCCTTCAATTTGAGAGAATCACTTTGGGATGCAACCGGGGTTGGTTAAATCCGATCCCTACGCATCTGACTTAATTTTGCTTACGTTTCTTTGTCGTTAAAGATCGAAAATCTGAGCACATTTTTTTTTTGTCATTCTTTGGCTCTCTGTATCTTGGATTATTCCCACATTCGTCCATGGTGCACATTCATCCATGGTGATCGTCCGAGAGAGATGTCTGAGGGGTGTGGATGTGCATACAAAGGAATCAATGGCCAAAAAAAAAAAAAAAAATGATAGGAATTGATAGGTGACGCCGCCAAGAACCAAGTCGCCATGAATCCCACCAACTCCTCCGATGCAAATTGGTTATTCGGGAGGAGATTCAGCGATCCTTCGGTCCAGAGTAATATGAGGCACTCCTCGATGTTGGACGCCCGGTTCTGGCGAGGAAAGTCGCAGTCGCGCGAGCCGGCGGCGTGGAAAGTTGGATTCTGACTTTTGATTGCGATCTGGGAAGGTTCCAACAGTTCCAAGTTCGCATTTTTCAGGCGTGGAAAATGCTCGGAATTTCCCCGTGGCTGCGCCATCACTCGCACTGCCACGAATGCCCGGTCTGCAAGGCCCTCATACTGGAGGAGGAGGAGAAGTCAGCACATGGTGGTTGAGAGATTGAATTGAAGTGGCTCGAGCGTCGCAGCGATGTCACTCGATCGATCATGAGCTCGTCGCTCCTTCCTTGTACAGGCGCGCGTCGATTCTGGGTAAATCGAATCTTGATTCGTCTCGTTGCCTTTTTCTCCCCCATTTCCTTCCGCTGCGTTTAGCGTGCCTGGTGTCGATCGAGATCGGCGCTTTTTTCCTTCCGTTGGTTTTTGAATAGACGCGCGAGCGAGCGAGCGAGGGTGGAATGTCCCGCTCTACTCTGGAATGGAGTCCGGGGGCGTGCGGTTTTTGCTTAAGTTGGAAAGGGACAAAAGTGTCTACTTGCTCAATCTTGTTTTTGGGCCGCGAGGCATGATCGATCTCTTCGTTGCATTGGGAACGATTAGCATCCTTCTGTCGAACTTTGTGCGTTTCTCTTGACAAAAGAAACATGGGTTTTGCTTATCGGCTTATATGCTAAGGTATGTGATTTTTTATCTCCATGTTTAGCACGTAAACCATTACATAATTTGTCATTGATGGTCTCATACAGGCTCTTGGTCTTGAGTCATCTTTTGGCAAGTGTGTTCAATTCCATATGTGGTAAATTCATGTGGAGAGGAGGTTCCTTGATATAGCTTCGGAAGACTTTATTTATTTATTACATTGTTATCGTCATAACATCTTATGTGCAAGAGCCATATATGCAAAACTTGGCATGCGAAGTGGACAAAGGATTTTGGTTAATGATTGACAGTCCCAATTTTTGAGTGTAGCGCAAATTGGGATTTGAGAAGTGTAAAAAGTCCACTTCCCATGGGCAGACTCTGTGTTAGAATGCAATCATTAATGCTTCCTTGCAGCTTCGCCGAGGAATTGAGTAGGAGGAGAAAGAAGTTGGATAAGATGATATCCGATGCCGGTGTGAAACTTCCCGAGAAGAATCGGGCGGTTGATGTCGAAGCGTCTTTGCCGAGTGAATTGAGCGGTGCCCCAGTTTGCGAAGATAATGGGGATCGAGTCGATGGTGAGGGCGATGGCCACGCCGATTCATCGACTGATTCCTGCGAGTATGGCGAGGATGGAGGTTCGGGTTCGGAGTCTGAGGCAAAGGTAATACCCCCGGCTCCGCAATTGCCACCGTCCTCTGGATCCATAGGCATTGCGGAGGAGTACGTCTCTCATCTGCTCTCTGTATATGGCTTCTTGAGGTCGTTTAGCGTCGTGCTATATTTATGTCCCTTTGGATTGGATGATTTTGTCGGGGCACTTAATTCTTCGCTTCCGAATTCGTTATTGGATTCCATCCACGTCGCCTTGATGCGTTCATTAAGGCTTCATCTGGAAACCGTCTAAGATGCATTGATTGGGACTTGCTGGATACTTTGACGTGGCCCATTTACGTGCTCCATTATTTAACTGCGATGGATCATGTTAGAGGGTAGGAGTGGAAAGGTTTCTCTGAGGATGTTTTGTACAGGGATTATCACTCCTTATCTGTTGGTAAGAAGTTGTTGGTTCTTCAAATTCTGTGTGACCATGCATTAGAGTGTGCAGATATGAGAGCTTCCGGAATTTAATATCATGAAGAAATGAGGTATGGCTCTAATTATACCTTTTAGAAGGTTTCGGATTATACGATGTTGTTGATTCCATTCCTAGAATTGCTGGTATCTTCTTTTCGCCTCTCTCAATTCTAGTTTATGCACTTTTGATACCTTGATACTCAATTCGCTCGCATTTATTGAATTGTTAGAGAATGTTGTTACATGCATGGGCTAATATGTAGTGCTCTATTTATGGAGGCGATATAGAGATACTGAATGGGTTTTCGGGTGTCCCTTGTTTGGTTCTAATGTGTTTTATTTGTTATTCTTGCCCCTCATAGATTTGATTCTATGGAATAGAATAAATGAGCCAAGAGAGTACAATTGCATTGATTTACTATTTTGATGTATCTATTTCATCAAGGATGAAAATTTGATGATGCATAATTTCAATTAATTACCTCTTGGAATATTCTTGAAGTGGGGTTATGTCCGAAGGGACTTTGGAACTAAAATGACTAGAATCATTGAGATTAAGAAGTATCTGACTTTCATTTTCAAAATGAAAAATTTGGATAAAACAGATACTATCTTAAGTGTTAAAAATTAAAAAAAATAGTGGGGGTAATTCTTTGAGCTAAAGTAATTACATGGAGAAGATGTTGTATAGATTTAAACATCTTGTTTTCAAATATATGAGTACTCCATTTGATTCCTGGTGGAGAGTTTTTAATGTGAGTGATATTGGTCTTTGATATATGCGATATATTATACTAGACCTGATATTACTTTTTGTTTATGCAAGTTGAGTAGATATACTAGTAATCCGAATATAGAACATTGAAAGGCTATTATTATAATTTTTTGGTTATTTTAAGAGAACTTAAACTTTGTGATTGTTCTATAATAATTATTCGGTTGTATTACAAAGATACACCGATACTAGTTGGATTACAAGTATGAGAGATGAAACTCCTGGATGAATTTTCATATTACATGAATGTGTTGTTTCTTGGGCGAGCAAGAAACAAATGTGCATAATTCACTCAACTATGAAATTTGAATTTATTGCTTTAGCAGCAACTGAGGAAGAGGCTGAATGGATTAGGAATTTGTTGTTGGATATCAAATTATAGCCTAATCCTATGCCTCCTATTTCTATCCACTGTGGTAGTCAGGCTACTTTGGCAAGAGCCTATAATAGCACCTATAATGGTAAGTCTAGATATATTAGTCTAAGACATGAATATGTGAGACAATTGATTAAAGATGGTACCATAACAATTGTCTATATGAGGTCAAGTAATAATCTTGCCGATCCCTAGACAAAGGCTAACCAAGAGACATGGTAATAATGACCTCATAAGAAACGGGGCTGAAACCCTTTAGTTGAAATCACCAATAATGGTAACCCGACCTTTTTCTAGAACATCACTAGTTACAAGGTTTAATGGGTAAGAACAAGTTATTGAATGTGATTGTTTGATACTGACGTAGCCCTGATATGAGAAGTCAGTATCGTCTGTTACGTTTTGTAGGTTGAATTGAATTCTTAATGAAGTATAGTACAAACTTGTAATGTGTTGATAGTAACAGAAACACATGATAGATACTTCACCTATATGAGCTTAGAAGTGGTGCCGCTTCTTACGAAAGTGAGGGTTGCTTTCTAGAGAGCTCATGAAACAGGATCAAGCACAAGGCCATAATAGTGCGGAGTAATATAGAACTTCTCGCTGAGACAAGAGGTTAGTGTATGTGCGGTATGTCCGGTTCTATTATATAAAAGTACAAGTTTAAAGCCGAGCTACTTGTCACTTTGATGGAACTTTGAGATACTTGCACTAAGTAAAGGTTTAACTCGAAAGAGACCTTTATGTATGTATATTAATCTCACGGAAATTTTGGCTGTATATTTCTAACGTTTTATTTCTTGTTTTTGTTTTATAAACAAAAGTGGGGGATTGTTGGTAATTTGTTTATAAAACAAATGAAGAGATGCCTTGTCCCACATCGAAAAGATGTGAGTGCGCACGTGGACGAGATTTGGCACTAACCAACGATCATTATTTTATTTATTGAAAATTCGGATTTATTTCTATAAAAAATTAATTATAAAGTCTTGTTGAAACAGTGCGACTGTTCACGAAAAGTTACGGTTATTTATTATTTACTTAATTCCGAATTCTTTATTTATTTTCAACGTAACCTTTGAGACGTACTTGTTCACGAAAGGTTGCATTTGTTTTTTCTTTTGCAACCTTTTGAAGGGTTGCATCTATTCGAAAGAAAAAGATAAGTAAGTTTGTTTTGAGATCAAACAGATATCTTCTTCCACTTTTGTCTACTTTGAGAGAGAAACTACAGCCATTGTTTCCAATTGTTTCTTATGAGAGATCCTGGAGAAATACTAGAATTGCTATCTAGTATTCTCATTTGAGACTTTGTTGTATCCTGGAGGAAATTTGCCGGTGACCATTAGCAACTTTGTGGGGCAAATAAATCCTTAAAGAAAGTGATATCACGCCTCAAAGTCCGACTTGAGTACTCTAAAGATCCGACTTCATTGTTCTACCCAATTCGAAGCAGTATATTCCCAACAGTTGACGTAGTATAAAGTAAACCATCGCTAACTTAAGGCGAGTTAGTTTGCATGAGTTCTTGCTTGCACGATCCAGATCTAAAGCGCAAAATGTAGGAATCGTCTGCCATGGAATTCTTCTTAACCAAGTACTTACCATACCATATCAATTAAGAATTAAAGATAGTTGGACAGTGGTCTAAAAATTTTCTTATAATTTTTTTATAACACGTGATATCCAACCCTTTTGGCTCAATTGGTCCCACATATGAATGCAAACCACCACTTCTATGTGTATTAGATTATAGGTATGGCCTCCGAGGTTACCATTTGAATATGAAATCTGTTGCATCCAAATCAAACGTTTAATCACTCAATCAGTCCGTCAATGCTCATGAAGTTCTATTAAAGGCTACACAAATCTATCTTTTGTCATTCTCCCAAATCTCTCTCTACCTAGCCCCAATTGTTATCAACAAGTATATTTACTCCCATATAGTGTAAGACGTGATTTATCAAAGCCTCACCAGTTTTAAGGATCTAATTCCAGGTAAATTATCTATGAGAGATAACATTTACCGATTTTGCATTTTCTTTCATGGAAATCATACGTGAAACCACACTAATGCTCATAAGTTGTTCATTCCATTCTAGTTGAAATTTGATCTAACGATAGGTGGAGATCTAAGTGTAGGGAGCTGCAACTTCTATTTTCACTCTAATCTGTATAGAGTAAAAGTTTCAACCGATTTCTATTAAGATTTCAATCCGTTTAATTCAATCAACCTCTGCATATACTGTGATCGATACGATCGTTATTGTTAAAGAATAGTTTAGTTTTTGCCAACACTGAAGAAAATTTGGTTCCTACGGAAGACACCAAACAAAGAAGCTTAGTAGTAGTGTCGATTTTCCTTACATGGTAATAACTTTCATTGCACCCGTGCTAATTAAATCTTATTTATTTATTTTTATATGAAAGTAAGGGTAAAGCTAAGTACAAAAAATTAATGTCGAGAGCCTACTATTCCTATTTTTTCAGTAATGAAACATGAAGTTACTCTCCAGAATGAAGTGAAAAGAACCTAGTATTCAAACATTTATTGATCCAACATAAAAAAGCTAGCCAGTAGTATGATTTCCTTCTATAAAGTTACGTTACACTTAAACTCAAAAAGAAAGCTTGATAGTTTCATGATACTTGAAGCAAAGATGAGTCGACGTTATCAAGCATGGACCAACATTATATTTTGTCTAGTTGTCATAGTGTATCTTCTTTAAAATCGAAATCAATAGACATGTGGACAAATCATCTTTTTGCCTTTTTGTATAGGCAAAACGGTTAAAATCCGGCGACAAGTGATTCCAAATATGGTCATCATCATCGAAAACTATTTCGCGTCCGTATTTTTCTCATTATGTGCAGAAGAAAAACTCCACAAACTAGAAATAAGAAAAAAAGATTGCAAAGAAAAAGTGTTTCGGGGCACTTGTTGCAAATCGCCCCATGACTTCTCGATTTTCGCAATGCTCCCTCAAGTCTTGAAATTGGTTGCAAAGCCTCCCTAGTGTTGGCTCGGGCCAATTTTCACAAGGGGCCTATGTTTTCAACATTTTTACAAATTTAACCCATACTTTTAAAATAATTAGTCAATAATAAATTTTGCATTTGATTTTGATTACAGCCTCCAAACTTCGTCCAAACTTTCAAAGGCATATGTAATCAACTAAAAGATTTGTGTATCATTTCTAGAAATGGCTTATTAGGGTTCGCAATACAAGGTAAGACAAAAGCAAATTAAGAAATGCAAATAGAAGTCCTAACATTGCAAGAGACCATAGAACCTGCAGAACTTGCTTGTTAGCACATATTAAAGTAATTACTTAGTAAGTCACTCATTTGAATTGTTGAATAAAAGACACAATAATTTAGCACTAAGATCAATCTATAGCAACATGATATGAACATAAGATTTTCATGCGGTGTGATGATGTGTCTAGTTATATTAAAAAAAAAATTACCAAATGAGTATAACTACTTCCTTTCATGAAGTTTTTGTGTGAGCAATATATTTATAAATCAAAGGAAATGATTTTATAATTTCTATTGCTAATAAAAAGTGGAAGAGAAATACAAGGGAGAGTTAGGGCAACTTCCCATACGTGCCAAAGTTTGGGGGTTAAAATGCAATTTGCATGTTATTATCCGACATATTCACCCTCCATGAAAGATCAAATCAGTCACGTGACAAGCACATGGTCGGTGCTCAAACTGAAAGATGATGGAAGTCGCACCAGTCTGACATTGCAACCGATTTCAAAATTTAGGGAGACATCGCAAAAAATCGAAAAGTCAGGGGCAATTTGTAATAAATTCCATAACACGGGGGGTCAAAAGCGCAATTCACCCATATTCCGGCCACCTTACTATCCACCGTTCAAAACCATCCAAAACCATATTTCAGACATTCCCATCGCTCTCTCTCTCTCTCTCTAAATGGGCTGCTGCGGCGACGACGACGCCGACGACCGGGAGCCTCCACCCCGGACCCCCGATCTTTCTCCGCCCCCGTCCTCCGCCGCCTCCTCCTCGTCCGCGTACGCTGCCGACGATTCCACCGTCTCGCCGATGAACTCCCACTTCTCCGCCCTCGCCTGCCGCGACACCCTCCGGCTTATCTTCGAGAAGCTCCCCGTCCCGGACCTGGCCCGCGCGAGCTGCGTCTGCCGCATCTGGAGTTCCGTCGCCTCCGATCGCGACATGGTCACCCGAGCCTTCGCGGCCCCCTGGAGGTTGAAGGAGGTGGTTGGCGTCCCGAGCTCGGGCAGCTTCTGGAGGGATAATGGCGTGGGGAAGTTCGCAATCTCGCACCGGATTAAGCGCGGCGATAGCGTCGCGAGCCTCGCCGTGAAGTACTCCGTTCAGGTAATGAAGTTTCTGTCCCTTTTGCTGTATTGATTGTGAGCAATACTGTGAATTACGTTGGCGGCGAAATGATTTTCTATCGCAGTATACTTTGAACGTTTGCGAATGACATGCTTTGGCGCTGCATTTTCGATGGAGATTCACTTTCGGCAGATTCTGACGAACAAATGGATTGGGATTTCATTTAAAAGTTAGCTAAAGTGGTGTGTACGGCTACAGCTTTTGAAACTTTACGAAGAAGGTTTCTTGGTAGTATCCTTCTGATGTTTCGGAAGTCATGTAGGTTTGTTCTGCGTGTGGTTATGTGTAGCTGGGGTTAGACGTGGGTGGGTCCGTTTGAGTGAAGTGGACGGAACCTGGGAGCCTTATTGTGAATTTTCATGGAATTTCTGGTGGGTTTGCTTTGCTGATGGCTTGGAATCCATCTGGTTTTCTTCTGCAGCATAGATTGTCTATTTGGTTATTCATTGGCGCTGAGAGGATGGGTGGGGATGGGTTAGGTGCTTTTCATAATATACGAATTTGTGATCCTGAGTTTGATTGCTAAATGGCGAATCCCGAAGAATGCTAAGGACTTGTTGGTTAAGGAATGCTGTACAGCTAGCGACAATTATCAGGTCTTTGCAGAGGCTTTTCTCCTTGAAGAAGCATTCCGTCATTCCTCCACTATAACAGCCAAAGTTGGATAGCTCTTTTGATTGGTGCAGGATTGTCTTAGTACATAGTTTTGTTCAATTTCGAGCATGGCTCTTTTATACCTCCATTGGTTTGGGTTCTGGCCTCTTTGATAAAGGTTAGCTTGGGGAATTTACTAGGAGAAGAAAAATGTTGACAAGTTGCTACACAGTGTACATATCAAATGATGATGTTCATAGCTTCTTTGTGCAGGCTGGCGGTTGAATAACTTCAACGTTAATGACAGATTTATCCCATTGAGTAGGGTTAGTTATAATTTTACGCTGTTGCTCTATATTGTATCGAATAGGTGGTAGGATAGATGCTCAATGGAATTTACTACTGCAAATCTTATAGATTTATTCCCATCGGAGAAGGCCAGACTAATTGACATACGAATTTTGTAATTTTGGAGTGACTTCATCTTTTAGTGAAGCCTAAAATATAAAGAAGGAAAAGGAAATGGTTACACTTGGAAGTCATTGTCACGGTTTCTTCTGGAGGTATGGAGGAAGGTTGAGGCTTGAACAAAAATGTTATGTCTTAGGGAGCATAGGGTCCTCTTGATGTAAAACATTATGAAATCTCTTCATGTTGTAAATTTTTCTTAAGTTTGCCAAGCAAGAAGCATCTCCGGTTACTAATAGCAAAAAGATATGCTTGATTGACGACCACATATTGAGCATCTTAATGGATAATCGCAATCTCTTAATTCCCAGAACACACAAGGCTAAATGATGCTCAGATTTTGCAAGTCATCAGTGTGAAATGATGGGCAATGCACTTTGTGATCGTCATGATAGTTCCTCTGACTTAATAATATTGACATGGAAATAGTAGATGATTCTGCAGTGGTGGTATTGATTCATCGAAATGGTTGAACGTGAACCTCATATTCTGAGAACTTAAGTTGTTTGTGCAACTAGGAAATGAATATGTCTTTATATGGAAATTTTCCATGGTTGTAGTCATAATAATCCCTGAAATAATGATGTCATGTAGTTAGATCTCTCTGGATTCAATGTTTTGATAACTGTTGGTAGAGACTTACTTTTAGAATGGCTTCCCTGAAATTTTTTTCTTCCCTGCTTCAATGTTTTCTGTCAAGCATATCCTTTTTGTGCCTGTCCACACCGCATGTCACATGCCTAAAAGAATTTCTTTTGTGCTGTCAGGTCATGGACATAAAGCGCTTGAACAACATGATGAGTGATCATGGTATATATTCGAGGGAAAGATTGTTAATCCCCATAAGCAACCCTGACATTTTTATCAATTCCACATGCTACATAGAGCGAGATAACCATGCAAAGAGGGAAGTCGCCGTGCTTTACCCAGAAGGCGTCCGGGACATAGAGATAAGTTCTTTGCTAAAGAGGACAACCTCTGGACAAGGGAAGAAGAGAATACTCGACTCGCTTAGGAGGAGCATGCAGGTTGATGATGGGACTGCTCAGTACTACTTGTCTATCTCTGATGGTGACCCAAGGGCTACACTCTCGAAATTCTCCGAAGACCTTAGGTGGGAGAGACAGGTGGGATTGGCCTAAATGAAATGGTTAGGCAACATTATGGCTGCTTTAATAAGATGAAATGAATGGTGACGGCAGCTTGAAGCATCGAACTGGAATTGAACCTATTTCTCCATGCGTGTGAATCTTCAATTCCACCGAGCCGCATCTGTTTCTTTGCATTCTTGGGGCAACTCCAAGCGTCGATTAAGCTTGTTTCCCCATCGCTCTGTGGATAGGACCTTGTATGATGCATTTGAAATATGCATTTCATTGTAAATATAGTGTCCAAAAGGAAAAGAGTGGTGGCTATTTTATGATTCTCTGATCAAGTGATCTAACTTACATAGATTTTTAGCCTTTTGCAAAGGAATGGAGCATATGATTTATTTATGTGTGGACCGACTAATATATTTATGGAGTAATTTGTGTGTGGATCGACTAATGTTTTCGTGAATGGTCCGAGGTGCTGATAAACTTTCAGTTGGGCTTGTAGATGTAGCTATGGGTGGACAGATCTTTTGAAATCGATGACTATTGTTGTTGAGCAAACCTCTTGAAGGTCTGTAATTCGGGAGCATCACCACTGACTAGGATTATTCTGGTGTTCCGTATCAGTAAGTTCAAAAATATTGTTAAGTGATAACAGTATGTAAAAAAGATGATCGGCAACGTATTTGGCTTGTGACATGTTTGTACCCAAACCTTCATAAAAAAATAATGGGGTTTGTTTGATTGTTTCAAAATTATTGTTTGTTTTAATAATTTATAAATATTTAGTTTTACAACTTGTCAACATTTTAAAGTCATTAATTCTTTTATGAAGTTACAGATCCTAATTCAAGCGATACATAAATTTTCTTTAATTAAGTTATGAACTAGTTTTAATTCAAGCGATACACAAATCTTAATTCATATAAAAGTCATTAATCCATTTTAAAACTTGATTTTATTTTAAAATTTTTTTAAAACTCAATTATACCTTTATGATAAATTTTAGAATTTGATTGCATTTTTTAAAGGTTTTAATATTTCCAATACTCTTTTTTTTTTAATCTTTTTGAAAGTTATAAAATTGTAATTTGGTTGCTGAGTTATTAATAGCTAATATCTCTAATTGAATATTGTTATTAGCATTTACTTAGTATATAAAACCAATTAATAAGATAGATGAAACTGAAAGCCAATTTTTAATCTATCATTAAATATTTTTTTGGTCGGAATCTATCATTATATTTGACAGTAGTAAAATAACCGTTCCGAGGTAACTTATAATAATCCATCGGCCCAAAGAGTTTTCTCGGTCCATTTTCCTGTTCCGGCGTTCCGTTACTGCACTGCACGAGAACAAGCGAGAGGGAAAAAAATGGAAAGAGCTTGGAGAAGACGCTCTTGACTTTCGCGCGGTCGGTTAAACACCAGCAAGCGCCTCCGAGCTCTCGCCGGCGATCGACTTTCGGGCTAACCGCGCCCTGGGTTCCGGCGCTTTTCCCCAGCGAGGGTCGTGGGAAGGTTCCCGCAGATGGAGGAGCCGCCACTCCCGACGGAGGGGGAAGGTTCGCAGCCCAGTACAGCGGCGTCGGGTCGGGAGAAGGACCCTGCGATTTTCAGCGTCCGGATCGTGTCCATCGACTACTACATGGCGCGCCCGATCCCGGGGATCGATGTTTGTTACAGCAGCTTTCAAGGTACGGGCGGCTCGGACGGTGGGGAATATGGGCAGTAGGGGAAACATGAAAACGAATGTAAAAGACTCCTTTTTTTACTGTGCCCGCGACGGTTATGGGTGGTCGCGGCGCGGGAACGTTGTTGGGTCTCGCTGTTTCATGGAGCTGCGCCTGAATTGGTGTCTTAGAATTGGTCTTGACGTTGTCATCTCCTAGGAACAGCGGTGCTTTTGAAGTTATTCTATGTTTTCATAGTAATAATTTGTATCTAACGTGTCTTTAGTAAAAAAGAATGAGACTCTGGAATATGGGCATTAGGGGAAGCACGAAAACAGATGGAAAGACTCGTTTTTTTACTGTGCTCGTGATGGTAATAGGTAGTTGCCAAGCAGTAATGTTGTTGGGTCTTGCTGCTTCCTGGAGCTGTGGCTTTTTGGGGTCTTAGAATGGGTCTTGATGTTGTCTTCTCCTAGGAACAGGGATGCTTTTTAAGTTATTCTATGTTTTTATCGTAATAAAATGTATGTAACACATCTTCGGTCAAAAAAGAATGAGAGCGCGTATTTCTCAATTTCTCTGTTTCTCTGTTCCCCGAAATAGGTTTTGAACAGAAATCCGTTTGGTAACGCAATTTGATTTCTCTATTTTTGAAACAAATTTCTATTCCATAAATAGAGAAATTGAAAAAATCAAAAGCTGAAATTTTTAACTTCTCAATTTTTGAAATAGAAATAGAAAATTTTTTTTCTCAACTTTTCAATTTAGTTAATTTAGTCCAAAATATTTTAATGATTTTTTAATATAATCATTTCAATCAATATTAATTGAAAATCTTAACCATTAGGCCAGATGGTGGGAATTGAATGAACAAGGCTTCATTTGTTGCATACAAGAGATTTCACGCATGGTAATAGTCAACTTGCCATATTCATATCTAACGAGTCTTTCTTCACCTACTCTTCCGTAGTATACCAGGCAACAGTTCTATCTGGCTAACTATTTTTTTAATCATAAACTTCATATTAGGGCGGTAAAAAGGGGTCAAATCATTAGGGTTTCATCCGATTTTTCTTTTATATAGTGTCCTCACTTATCAAGACGCGGGTAAAAAGAGATCTAATAAGGAATCTGTTGTTCTTGTAAGAGTGTTGATGAAAATACAAATTTTGATAATAAATTTTTAAATAATCCTAGTTTTGATAATTTTGAAAAAAACTTGTGACGATTTTTGAACATGGTGAGGATTTTTTTTAACAAAATTTGGAAAGAAATTGGAATTAGAGTTGAAGTTAGGGTTTTATTTTTAGGAGATTAGACTATTATAATCATGGCTATCGTTAGACTTATTTGATTAATGTGAAATCAATTTCGGCAAAAACATAACGACATATTCACTAAAATTGAATTTCAATTGATTTTTTTTTTTGCCACGTTGTTTATTTTTCGAAAGAAAATATTACATAATAGGAAACGTAAGCACATGTAATAGGAAATTCCATGAAATTGTATTTTCAACTTTTGTAATGTATTATTATTATTTCGACTATTATTTTGTATTTGAGGATTTTCTATGTTCTTATCTAATCAATTTATATTCCTAGAATTAGAAATTTTATTTTATTATCAAATGGATTTCTGTTTCAGAAATAAAAATTTTGAGTCGTTATCAAACGGGTTTCTTTGCTCAGAAATTTGTCCGGGGAATAGAAATTGAGAAATCAATTTCTGGCCAGTATAGTGGTAAGTAGGAAATGCATAATTTTGGTTATGGAATATAGTGGTAAGTAGGAAATGCCAGAGAAGCCTGTGGTTTGAATCTGGAAGCTGTTAGTTTTGTTTGCTAGAGTAGGACTCAATCAGTTACTGCATTGCAGATAAAAGTTTGTTTGCTTTCTTATGAGTGCAAGGAATATGCTTCGCTTAGTGTTCTGTTATGAAGAACTTATCAGTTTGTCCGTGGATGTCTTATTCGGACTTCTTGTTGGGGCTGCTGGATTGATGTTAAGTAATTGCCTGGCATGGATATACGCAAGGATTGATTAAAATTGTAGCAGAGTCATGGAATCAGCACATTGGTGTCTTGATAATTTATTACATGATTGGTTTGGTTGCTTAGAAAATCCAGAGAGTGTTGAATATTTTTCTTAATATTTGGTGGGCATTGTTCAACCCATCGTCTTCTTCTGTAGACTGATGATTACTTTTCGTTTGGAGAGTGTAGTTGTCTTGATGATGACATATTTGAAATTCGCTTTTTTGTTGCTGATGCAAAGAGAAGAAGGTGCGCTTACAGTTTTCATGTGGCGTGGTCCCATGTCAATCTATAAAATTCTGTGTGAGGATTTGACCTTTAACCTGCAAAAATAACAGTTACATTTACCATACGGTAGCTAGAAATTTAGCTACAAATATGTACTTTTGTATGTTCATGATTGATTGATGAAGGTGAAAAAGTGAATGAGGTTCCTGTAATAAGAGATATGGTTCAACTCCTGCTGATCAGAAAACTTGCTTACATGTGCATAAGGTGAGTGTAGTCCTTGTTTATTTGTAGTTTTTTATTGTTCCAAGTACTTGCTTTACCCCCCTTAAGCTGTGGAGCAATGAAAGTAATTTCCTTTCTGCCGATAAAGAATTTAAACCAGCGTGGGTTTACAGACTTGAGTTGAGGTATATGCTACGAGATAAAAGGCAAATTCAGGATGCAGAAAGTTTCTTCCACTTTCTGCTCGCAAGAGGCACCATATTGGCAACAGTCTACTTTCTTAGACTGGCTGGACACTTGTTGAATGTCTAAATAACAAATGAGGAGCTTACGTGGCTCCAAGCAATCTATTGTGAAAAGTAAATGATGCTTGTCCATGGCATAGCTTATGAGACAGCAATATCTTGAACATTTTTTTCGTACTGGTTCTAAATTATGTTTTTTTTTTTCTTGTAGGCTTTACCCTATTTGTATGTACCATGTACAGATATTCCTATCCATCCAATGTCTGAAGGTACTTGTGCGTGTTACAGATGCATAGGCTGCTTTGTGCATATCCTGGTTTGAAGAAATTAATCAACGTTTCTCTCAGTTCACAATACCTCTAGCATGTAGCTTGTGTGTTTTCAGGGTGATATGTTCTTTTGGCAACATGGCTGTGGTTTTACTTGACCAGTTTTTGTCAATGTCCTCGTAATATAATGTTGTTGTAGACTTTTATCTCAATTTCTTTGAATTATTCGTGCTTTTATATATTTCGAATTCATGTTCTGCTACTAGCGTGGAATTAATTGGTCACTGTTGAATTGCACAGGGGATGCATTTACAAATGCTGTCTCTCTAGCCATGGAGAAAGCCTTGAAGGTATAATTTGTCATTCTTCGAAAATATTAAGTCCTGGCTTTAACTTTTCTTGCGATTCACTTGCTAGTTTGTATCTGAAAGGATTGTTTTGTGAGTTACTGCAGCTCAAAGGCAATGCTGGCGTAAAACGGCAACACGTGCATGGTTGCAGCCTTGTACGAGCAAGGAGATTTTATGGTTATCATGCATCTGAAGAGCTGTTTGTCAAGATATACCTATATCCATAAATGACAGCTTGTGTATCTATATTTTTCTGCCTGAATATTCCGTAGCAACATCTTTGTGGCACCTTGACTGAAGCTTTAGCTATCATCCACATGATGTCTCACGTGCTGCCAAGCTTCTTTTGGTATTCTTCTTTCTCTATCAATAGTGCCTTATTGGAATTGGTATTGCTTTGGAATACTAAAGAGTTTTCACCATTTTGCTCTAGATTTGGTACTTGTCATCTTTGGCTCTGTAACCTTTTAAGCTATTCATTTTTATATGCCCAAAAATGGTCATAGTCGTTGCCAAGACGAATTGCTTGGATCCTTTCAGTTCCCTATGTATCAAATCAATCGACTTAGTGTCTAGATTGGCTTTTTAATTTTTTTAGTTTTTTTTTCTCTTTATTATATGATGCACTCGCGCAATTTGTCCATTTTCTACCTTGCCGTAGGACACCTAAACTCCCATTTAATTTATAATATTTTGAAATTTAAACAATTTTCTTTTAAATTTTGACGTGAAAATAAAATGAATAATATACATTGCCTTAAAAAAATCTAAGTCGGTGCCCACCTCGATGTTTTGCATATGGTTGTTTGCATAATATTGGCGCCATATCGTTTTTCATCTTATAAGTCAACAAATACTGTTTGACTCCCCTTTTGAAACTGATAATTGAATTAGTAGAAGATGGTGAGAAAAAAATCCGTATGGCTTTGGTTGACTTCAACAACAGTACTTCATGTTTTTTTTCCTCCGAACGTTCAGTCGATCCTCGACAGTGTTCAATGAAAGCTAGCACATTAACTCCAAGCACCCAAAACTCCTTTTGAACTTTTTATTTGGATTAGTATCTCGAGCTCGAGCACAAATAAATCTAGTGCCGACGCGATTTTGGAGTTTTCACATGGAGCAGATGTTCAAAGGAACAGACTGAGATTTTTGCCCTAGGCTCCAGCAAGGCTCGACCAGCTCTACTTGAATGGCGCAGCAGTGCAATTCCCAATCAGAGCGGTTTCGCCCAACTGCACTTGGTAAGGCTCTAAAGAGACACGTCTAGTGAGTTGTTTTTTCTTTCTTTGAAATTTATTGGGGCGGTGATACTTCTACCCTGTATGACCAAATCCACTCAATTTTCATTAAAAAAACAAAATTGCACTTTGTTTTCAATTGCAATTCAAATTGGTGGTCCCAAATTTATTTACTTTCCTTTTTTTTTTTTTAGTTTTTCTATATATATGTAAGATCTCCTTACTATAATTAAGAATTTCATCTATATTTAATTTTTGTTTATTGTAGATTTTTCATGTATATCAAAGACACTATTTTTTTTATTGGTAGATATTACTTTTATATACATTTATTTAGTTGAAAAGAGAAATTTCTAAGAAATCTAGTTCTTTTCTACATTGTCAGTCTAATTTATGGATAAATTATTAAGTAGATGAAATTTATATATAAGGTAAGAATTTCTTTTGAAAATGCCACTAAAGTATAATGCGAAAAGCTAAAAAATAAAAATCTAGAATATAATGTGAAAACTGAAAAAGAATATAATGCCGGTTTGAAGGCCCACCTCCCGTAGGCGCTCCGTGAAGGTGGCAGGGTGATGGACACCGTCCACACCTCCGTCCCTCCCTCGATCCATTTGCCTTCACGTTGCTCTCGCACTTGCGCGACCACTGCTGGAGTAAGGGATTCAATGGATCGACCTGAATGAGGGGCCTTTGTGACGAAAAAAATGCTGAAATAACGGCTTGTTATGAGCCACACATCCCTGAATGAGTCGACCCTACAACAATTTAAAATTATTTATTGTTTAATTTTTTGGTAATCCAAAATAGACTCTTATTATCATAGTAAATTAAAGAAGGTCATCCAATCATTTCTTAAAGTGAAAAGATTGGGGGCTCGACTACATCCCTTGGGAGTGGATTTTGAAAGCCTGAAGGAGAAGAGATTTGTCAAATTCTGATAATTGAAGATTCCTTCCCAAGTTAGAATAATGTAAATGGGAGGTTTTACCAACTTGCTGTCTTTCTTCGCGTTGAAAGTGTTTATTGCCTATAAACGGCATCAAGGAGGGAATCATAAAATTTGCTGATTATCTTTAAGAATATGATAATCGATCATCATACAGGAGATGCCGTCAAGGAAATTCTCCTTGTCAATATATGTCAACATAAGAACATGGCTTATCACATCCTTTATCTCCAGAACTGGATTTTTTTTTTTATCATCCAAATGATGTTCGAATTCTTCAAAATTCTCTTTGATTGTTTATAATGAATTGCGTCCACTTATATCCAGATAAACTAGATACAACTCTCCAAGCCCCCGAAACTGAGTAAAGTGGGTAAGTCCCATGCAGTCACGTGCAAATAGAAATTGTAACTTCCTACGTGCCGATAAATCTAATAAAAATTTTATTCTTTTTCATCCGAATGATATCCATAAACGTTAGAGATTTTTGGGAATTCCTCGAGCCCATGAATTTCCAGAACTCCATCAACATGTATTATTGTGAATTTCTTTAGATTTTTGACATTTCGATAAGTTTGTGCGCTATGTCACGTGATTTTCGCGCCCTCTCAGTTTTAGTAATTGTGTCACTATGTTAAGGAAGACTTTATAATTAACAGGAGTCAGCTACTTTTACATGTACCAAGTAGTTTCACATATAAAAAGTTGACTTTCTATAGATTAAGTTTTCAGAAAAGATTATTAATTGGCATAATCAGTTAAGGAATTAGTGGTTATGATTCTATTAAGGAAAATATGTCAATATAGGATTTTTTCGTGATTTTTCCCTTATTATTTTTTTAATGTCTTAGCCAAGAAATTCAAAAACCACAAAAAAAGAAGAAGTTAAAAGTCTAGTATATAATGCGTAAAAGGAAAAAAAATGAAAAATTCTAAATAAGAACTTAAAGTATGATCATTTTTCAAATGAAGCTTCAAAATAAACTTTATCTCAAATAAAGGCTTTACGTAAGCACTTAATTTTTCTGGCGGCTAAACTAAGGGTATTTTTGTCATGAATATTTCTTTTTGTATTTCTTTTTTCCTTCTTTTTCCTTCTTCCTGCTCATCTTCTTCTTCTTCGTCCAAGCCATTCCAGTATCGATCGCAGTGGCGTCCCTTTTTAGTCCTCGCGTGGACGTTTTCTCTGCACGCCCTAGCTTCAACCTCGCTCCGTCATCACCTCAAGCCCCAAAGTCATGCATGTAACGCCTGAGACCCTAATCAAACTGGTAAAACTCTCACGAAATACGATAAGGTTAGAAACAAATCTCCAAATCATTTCGACTCAGGACATTCCACCGGGGAAAAGCAACCTCCAAAACCTTAATTCCACCAAGGAAACAAATCGTGAATTCCATAGGGTTCAGCTCGCGCTCGTAACTCGAAGAAACAAAGACGATTGCGGCTTACTGGAAAAACCACACCAACAAACAAATTAAGGCTAAGAAATCGCTACCTCTCTTTAAGTTTTGATCGGATTTTCGACTCCCTCTCCCTCTAGGAGGATCACAGAACATCTTACTCGTTCTTTGTTTTTTGACCGCTCTTTATTTCTCAATCGATGTTTTGGCTTAATCGAAGTGAAGATGATGCGCAAATTCAGTTCCTGATCTGCAGTCTTGGGGATGGCCACAAACTAGGGAACTCTCGGTTTGGGTCAGCCGGAGATGACACCGGCGACTACCCTTGCTCGTGTGGAGGTGACTGGGGTGGCAAATGGCTGTGGGTAGTCGTGGGGAGCAAAAGCGAGGGGTCGAGGAACTTGAGGTGGCGTTTTTCTTTCTGCCCTCAATCCTTCTACATTTATTTATCTTTTGCAGAAAGTCTGTCCATGGGTATGTGTGTGTTCTTGTGGGGATATCAATTAAGGTGGAGAGGAAGTAATAGATGGCATGATGCCGAAAACAGAGCTGGGTCTCTCCATTCACCTTTGCCCGAGCTGAATTTGAATGGTTTCGGAGGATTATGCATGAACTTTTTTCAATTTGGCATTCCTCTGTAGAAATTCAAGAGCTAATCCCATGTAAGATGAATACAATTTGGCATTCCTCTCGCACTTGCCCAACCACTGCTGGAGTGAGGGATTCAATTGATCGAACTGAATGTGTGGCCTTTGTGACGAACAAATGCTGAAATGGCGGGATTGATGGGAGCCGACGATGCTTCATTCTACTTGGAGAGGATGATTCGGATGAACCCTTGGCCTTCACCTCCATGTTTGCACCCAACTCTCGGGGGTTGTGGCCAAGACGGAGCATTACGGCTTCGAAGGGAACGGCTCCCATCGTTTTTACTCGCAGCATTTTGATGAGTTGCCTCCATCAATTTAAATGGACGAACTTGCACTAGAACCCACAAGTGTGAGCTTAAACACTTTGATCAATGGGCTTGCTGGAAATGGTAAAATTGCTGGAGACATGAGCTTGGCGGATGAAATGTTGGTCAGATGAATCAAGGTAGATATGACCACGTGTGGAGCCATAGCAACAGATTGTGCATAACCGGCAAGGCTAGGAAAACCGTTCGATTGCCGAAGAATTTGGAAGACACAGGCTGGGAGCTAGATGTGATCATGTACACCACGGTCATAGGAGGCACCGGGACAGAGGCTTTGAAGTTCTATAATACTATTACTGATGCCCAAATGTCATCCCTTGCTCGACTCGCATAGGTTAATGAAAAGCAGCACGGGTTTTGTTGGACAAGATGATTAGCAATGGAATCTGACCACATGTTTTCACTTGTAACTCCTTAATCCAAGGCCCATGCTGTGGTGGCCAATGGGAAGAGGCTTCAGTTGCGTTAACTGAGATGCTGCAAAGAGGAGCGATGGCAGATGTTCGAACCATCAGGATCATTGTGGATGCGCTTTGCAGAGTGAGGTGGGCAGGACTACCGAGGCAAAGTGCATCTTTGATCTGATGATCTGAGGAGGATTTACACCCGACCTAGTTGCTTATAATTCATTGCTTGGTGGTTACTGTTATTAAAGTCAAATGGATGACGCACCCACTACATTTCATTTGATGATTGCACAAAACTGCTCGCTTTCACTCACAACAAATCTAACATTTGTTACAGAATGGATCAGTCCTTGATGCTGCCACCTATAACTATCTCAGGGGGTGGCTTTTTCCTCATTGAAATTCCTCAGGTTGCACACCATTTGTTTTACAAAATTCTAGCTAGTAGCGACCATTTAAATCAACAATAATCAATAACATTAGATGATCTTTATAAATGTCACCAGGTTCATGGGGCAATTGCTTCATATAGACAAGTGAAAGATGGAAATATCCATATCATCAGCCATAACACCCTTATTAGCGGCTTATGTGGCAGGGGAACTTGAAGATGCTATCAAACTCTCCAATGCTTTGCCTAAGAAAGGTTTGCAACATGATGCTTTGTTATATGGTTTTATAATTGCAGGGCTATGTAAACCAACCAAATGAGTGATGCCTATGAGCTGCTTCAAGAAATGAAAGAGAAGCTGCACTCTCCATCCGAGCACTGGTTAAAAATGGTCAGAAAATGAGGCGATGCACGGGTTGCACGATATGGTTGAGAGTGACTGTATATAGTAGAGAGTTCTTATCTCAATGAGAGATGATTGGAGCGGCTGCATTGATCCTGAATTCTGTCTGTTTTGACTATATTTGGCAAGAAGACCTAAAACTAGCTGAAAGATGTATGCATGGACTTGAGAGAACACCCAATACAAACATGGTCCAGATTGTGTTGATCTGTGAGTCTCCTCCCAATGGAACTCTTGTTGGTTCTTCATCACCATCTTCAAAACTCTACCAAGCTACAACAAAAGTTTTTCTTTACATCTGTTTTCTCATTGAACCTTTACGCTATAAATCTTCATTGTGGATTGATCATGGTTCATATCTTTAACTGTGTTTCTCCAGTAAGGTTGCTATAGATTTAGCATTTCTCTACTCGCAGAAGATAAAAAGGTACATGTGATGAGAAAATTAAGGCACTAATTTAACAGAAAGTAAAAAGGCACTCATGCCTAATTTCTCTTAAATTCCATTGGAATTGGAAGACCAGAAAAGAAAGGTCGGAATTCATTTTTTGATATCCTTATGATGCTGATGGTATGAGAGTATGAAAAATGAATCTGCCAAGCTACAATGAGAGCTTTTCTAACGTCTGTTTTGCCATTTAAAATTTTTGGCTATTTATTCTAGTAATAGATTGACCACGATTCTTTCCTTGAACTGTCTTTTCATGATAGGCTCACTGTAGATTTTATTATGTTTTAACTTGCAGAGGATGCTGCAATGACCCACACCCCCTTAATCTTGAGACATTTATATTCTCAGGACTCTGATAAATTGCCTCTTGCCACTTGTAAAGATTTCAACTTGGCTTCTCTGTTTTGAATATAGTCTTCAAGCTTGGACTCGAACCAGATGTTGTGAGCTTGCCCCTTTGATCAGTGGACTTTAAGGAAAAGGTTAAATTGCACAAGCCATGTCATAAGTTCAGTCGATGAAATGCTTCCCAAAGGATATATAGCGGAATCATGGCTGGGGGTCCGTGCAACACTGCAAAGGCCGTCAGATTTGTAACAAATTTAACAGAAAGAGGCTGCAGGCTTCATCTGATCAAATGCAATGACAGAAGGAGGCTCCAGAGGCGGGTCACAGGCTTGCTGTCCCCAAACGCAAAGTAATTTTACCGAGAGGCCGCCAGCTGTAAAAGACCATTGGATTGATTAGGCAATGACTTGGAGGCGACATTTTTAGGGGCAACTTGCACATATGAAATGCTGGTTTTGGCTGATAGTTTGGAACTGCATTCTAGACAAATGACATTTACCTGGAATTGCGCGAGATTTTTCTTTCAATCAACATTTGATTTGGTCCCATTCTACTCTACTTCCGCCCATTTCTAATAGTACTCCAAGAAACAGAATTTGTGCCACTCCCAGATTGAATGTAGTACAGATGAATTTCTTCATGTTGATGCCAAGCATGTCATAGAGAACTGAATTTAACATCTCCAACAAGAGGTTTGAGAAACTCTCCAACGTCAACAGGATTTCTTAAGCATTAGTGCTGCCTGAAATTATTTTTCTAAACTTGCAAAAATCCCAACATGTGCATAATTGATCAGCTGACGATTCGCTAGGAGGCCCAATTATCAGCTGGATGATTGTAATAATGATTCAGCAAATCAGGGACCAGATGGGCAGTGAGAGTCTACTGCAGTCCTAACTGTGAAAACAACGATAACAAACTCCATGAACGGCTTCAATGTGAATAGCAACTTCAAAAACTAATCAACCGTAACTACAACAGGCAATTAAATAGCTCATATAGAGAAGGGACTGAGGCAATATATTTGCAAGGTATGGCATTGTTTTTCCTCAGCATTTATGAGGAAAAGCACGGAAGAACCTTCCATGGAAATATACGTTCAAGAATAACGCAAATTAGTGGACATCCATTGAATAGCATCAAGTTGAATAGCCCTTGATCATGCTGTGAAAGTGCCACCAAACTACTCCATGTTGGCGACACAGTTGTATCATCCAATCAGCATGGAATCTAGAGAGCTGGATATGTTGCTGACACACAATGACAGCTCTGGCAAAGGACAAATAATCTCCAGCTACGCTTCAATTTCAGTGCCATAATGGACATCTATGTAGAACTTGAGCAATAAGGACTGTCATCCCTCTCAATCAGCTCAGTCGGAAAACTGATGGACATTTCTAGCTGAGACGTATAAGTGAATCTACTGTCAAATTTTCTTATCGATAAAAAGTTTAATATGCAATTCAGTTTTAATGCCAACTGTGACATTTTGACAAAGCAAAAAGAGATTCGACAATTTATTGGTATAAACCCTGCAAAGTTTAAAAAAAAAAAAAAAAAAAACAAATTTCTTTTCCTTGGGAATTGGAAGAGAAGACTTTGTGTCGCTGCTGATATGAGAGTGAGAAAAATGAACTTTGTGCATGGAATAAATAGAGTGGACTTGGAAATTAGCAATATTGACAGCTCCCTGTGTCTACAGAAACTTTTGCATGGATCGAATATTTGAGGTACAAGTCATCATACCACAGAGGAGGCGACACTGGAGTTCACATGAGAAGTCCCTGGTAGCAGCATTAGCGACAATCCTCACCATTCCGTTTGTCGTGTTCAAACTTTGAAGACATGCTCTTTCATTTTCCGAGATTTTCAGTACATCTTATTGTCAACTCAATTCAGGCAAATGGCAGATTGCATTACAGACCAGGAAGTTAGGAAAATGGAGCCGATACCACCTTCTTCATCTTCCACTTTATTTCCTTCTTCCATGGTCATCACCAATATGAGTCTATAAAGATAATTAAAGACCTATAGTAAAAGGTGCTGTTTGGCCAGAAAGTGAGAATGGACTGTAAAATTACATGAGCAAAGACTTTTGAACGACTTTATTAAACACGACCAGAAAGTTGTGACAACTTGCGACAAAATGATGGCACAGAATGCTTCTTCTTCTTCTTCCTCTTTCAGCTTTTATCATTGCTTGGTGAGATTTTGTCGCCTTTTCTTTGTTGTGTCCTTCGAGGCAAGTCATGCAGAAGTTCTGGACGAGCTGGAGGTGCGCGCGCTCCTAATAGTTTTGAACCGCATCATCACATATAATTCTTGTACTTGGGTCTCATACTCATTGGCTTTTCCAATTAACTGTTGTCACCTGGGATATTGAATTCAATTAATAATTCTGTTAGCTACTTATGTACGTTGTGATAGATGCAGGAAAAGATTGTACGATAACTTCTGGTATTTCATCAAAAGTTATTAACACTAGCAAATTCAACCTTGGGAGACTTATAACTAATCTCCACCTTCTGGCAAAAAAAACTAATCTCCGCCCGAGCACTTGTTAAAGATGGTCAGAATATGAGGGGCGATGGATGTATTACATGAGATGGTCGAGACTAAACTGCGTTACACTCTCCAGTGATCTCAACAAAAGATATGGGCGCGGCTGCATTGATCCTAAGTTAGTTCTGTCCTTTTTTTGGATGTATTTGTTATGAAGAGTCTAATATTAGCTGTAAGTTGTAAGCATAGACTTGAAAGTCCATCAACACTCTCCAAGTCATGCCGGGTGGGAGCAGTGGACAGCAGTGGTCGTGGCGAGGTGGAGGAGATTGGGGAGGTGGGAGGAGAGTGCTGACTCGGTGCGCGAGTAGAAGGGAGGTGGAATCGGGAGTGAAGGCGGGGAATGATTTGGTGGTTCTCGCTTGGGCAACTTGGTGGTACTGGAATATTGATGGTGGTGGTCGTGGTGCTTTGATGGTGGCTGCAGCGTGGCTCGTGGCGGAGGAGCATGGAAGCAATGGGTGATTTGGTGGTGGCTGGTGGCGGTGGGCGGTTGGTGTGGTAGTTGAGCTAATGCCATCCTCGCAGTGACGGTGTGCATTTGAGGTGGCGAGGACGCGGTGAATAGGTGGGCGGGTGGTGGTGGTGCGTCTGTGGTAGCAGCTTAACTTAGTTCACGGCAACAATTAATCTTCAAACAATAAAAATGAAATTCCACATTAAAGTTAAACCAATAGTTAAAGAAAGAAAAATAATGAAATGTAACTTCAAGGAACGAGAGTTCACTCATTAATTTCTTATTAATTAAACCAAACAAGACCCAATAATCTCCATACACTATTTTCACTAATCTCTACGTATCTGGAAATGCTCAATGTAATAGAAACTATACACGTGTTATTGACTTTTTAAGAAAGTGACCAATAGAAAACACGTCTAAATTGTTATTGCGTCTGACGTAGATAGGAACAAAAAGGTATTGATTAGTATCTTCATTCGAGGCCCATTCTATTCCATCCTCGAGGATGGACGGTTGGATTCATAACTTCACCCTACTGCATAGCACTTCTTCTATCCGCCCATGCAGAATCTCTAGTACAAGGATGTACCCAAAAAAATTGGAAGATGCATGCACTCTCTGAAAAAAAAAATTAGTAAGTTGAGCGAAAAAGTTGTGAGTAACTTTCGGCAGGTAAATCTATAAAAAAAATTCAACTATTATTCTACCGCATCAATCGGTGAGATTATCTCTGAGTTCCTACACAACTGGTCTATAGTCTAGATGCATTTTCCATCAAAATATCTGCTAATTTATTATGAGATCTATCGGCAATTAGATAGCTTGGTCTATTATGCACCTATCGTCGTATACTTTCCACTTAATGATGGGAAGGGTTGTTTTTGCATCAATTGAGGTTTGTTTTATGATCTAAATAAGACTCTTACATGGCACAACTAGTCTTTACCTGCACTCCCCGATCCGGCAAAACCTAGAAGAAAAAAAAATTGATGTATTAAGAAAATGTTCATGCGTAATCATTAAGGGCGCGCATGACAAAATTTCTGTTTCAGAAATTGATTTCTCAATTTCTATTCCTCATATAAGTTTCTGAGCAAAGAAACTCGTTTGATAGACTCAAAATTTCTATTTCTAGAATAGAAATCCGTTTGATAACAGAATAAAATTTCTATTTCTAGTAATAGAAATTGATTAAATAACAACATAGAAAATCCTCAAATACAAAATAATAGTCGAAATAATACTAATACATTACAAAATGTGAAAATACAATTTCATGGAAACAATGCATCGATTGAGCTCGATGCAAGAACGGCCAAGAACAGCGAAACCCCTCCAAGGAAAACAGAACAAACAATGCACAACCCGGAAACACCAGATAGCAGCACAGCACGCATCGATCGAGCTCGGCGCAAGAACAACCAAGAATAGTGAAACCCCAACCAAGGAAAACAGAACAAACAAATCGCGCAAGAGAGAGAGAGAGAGAGAGGGGGGGAAGACCTTGAATCGGAGAGGAAGGAAGGCGCAATCCAAATCCGAACGAGGATGCGGACGGAGGGGGCGAGTCTGACGGGACGATCGAAGCAAATTGGATGTTCTGAGGACGACGACGGCAAGACAAGTGACGATTTGACCGGCAAGAGGACAGTGACGGCGTTGGAGTCAACAGTGGCAAGAAGGATGGATTCGAAGTCGACGGCGAGGATGGACAAGTTGTTCGGAGTCGACGGCACTAGGGTTTGGTTGAAGCATTGAGAGGAGAAGAAGAAGCAATGCCCAAATAGAAAAGCCCGTGAATGAAAAAGGATGCCCAAATGGAGAAAAGAAAAAAAAATTTCTATTTTTACCTTACCAAAAAAAAAAAAAAATTTCTATTTCTATTTCAGAAATTGAGAAGTTAAAAATTTCAGCTTCTGATTTCTTCGATTTCTCTATTTTTGGAATAGAAATCTGTTTCAGAAATAGAGAAATCAAATTGCATTATCAAACAGATTTTTGTTCCAAACCTGTTCTGAGGAACAGAGAAACGGAGAACGCGAGAAACAGAAATTTTATCATGCGCGTCCAAAAACATGACTAAAGCTACCAGGTATTACAAATTCTATATGGTCTCTTTTATACAAATACGTAATAACAAAGTATTGCTAAAGCACTTTACCAAAAAAAAAAAAAAAAAAAGTATTGCTAAAGCATCACTTCCCATGATGACGCATAAGACTTAAGATAACTAGAGAAGTCTTATTCATATTGCAAAACTTGATTTACTGTATTCTCCACCAAAAATGCTCCACCTGAGCATATATTTACATTTCGTTGGACAACTGGTTTTGGTCTCTTCACCTCAAAGGTTTGCCTTTTGTTGTCATTAATTACATTTGAGTACTCATATTTTTTTCATGAATTGCTCCTTTATGTTATAGAGCAAATGAATAAAATAATCTTTTACAATACTTATTCCCTTTTTGATAATTATTCGTTTCCTCTATTAGTCATTTATTTTGGCGTGACGTTGGGGTTCATGTCTAATTAAATTGTAAATTATTGTCGTTATGTGTTCTCATAGAGTGGAATTGCTAATTAGGTGGTTTACTCCAATTGAATGACACAATGATAAGATAAGCATAAAAGAAGTAGTTATTGATCAAACCTCTACGTCTGTTTTGCGCTATATGCACAATTGGTATCCTCAAGATGAGAACCGAATCGTAAACTATACTCCTTGTGAAAATGGGGACAATTTACGGGCCCAAAAAAAAAATGGGGACAATTTGAAGTTGGGAAAAAGAATCTTTTCATTTTCGTTCATTCGAATGTCATAATTAATGATTCTTTTTCCCAACACTACTCATGCGATTGGTTTTGTGATTCACGACGATCTAGCGCACGTGGATTAAGCACGTGTTATGGAATCGATCTTTGCATAACCACATTATCAAAGACAGATAATGGATTTCGCAGTCCAAACTTACAACTTACAATTTTTCTTAATCCATTAGCTTTTCTTTTTTTCTTTTTTTTCTTAAATTTAGCAATTAGTTGGTGTCCGAGCCATCTCTCACTCACCTCTAGTGACTTCAACTAGGTGAATTAACATGATCTTTACATGTTTAGAGTTTATTCACTAAATAAGCAATCCTATGCCATCGGGGAAAAGAGGACCGAAATATTATGTTTTTTTGGGAACTTACATGCTTCAAATGTAAACCATCAAAATTTCCCTGTGATTATGAGCTGGGACGACTACCTCATTCGATGCGTAAGAAAGCGTCGAATAGAACAAAAACAAAATTTTAAATTGGTATAATGTAGTATGTTCCGTGCACACAATGACAATAGTAGAAACATTCGTATCAAGTTCTCATTTTTTTTAGCCGACAATAGTAAGACTAGAAACGTTCATTTCGACAAGCGATACTTCAACCCCACTAGTGTTCGCCATCATTGTGTGAGATATCTATCCATTCGGATTTGCTTTCAAATGTGGATTTCATAGTTGTTTTCACGACAGTATAAGAGCATGATTTTGTATACTGATCTCTCTTCAACTGCCGAGTATGGGAATGAATCAACGAGAGTAATTCTCAAAATGTTCAGTTTGGCAAACAATTAGTTTTCAATGATTGAACCGAAAACTATGTTGTTATCAGACATCTGAAGTTTCAGTGATTAAACTACCTTACAATCATTCTCTCCATACACCATCACGTCAATTTGTGGATTGTCCGAACTCAGAAGGAGAAAATTTGGCAAAACTGATGAGAAAATGAATCAATCCATCTGCACTTCTGCTCTTCACCGTCTTGTTCGAGAATCTGGTGATCTCGCTAGACCTCTCACTTCTTATCCTATCTTTGCATCAAATCATTTTCTTTCACATCGCTCCTATAGTTGCCCATCCACTGCTGGAGTGAGTGATTCAATGGATCAATCTGAAATTGTGGCCTTTGTGGTGAACAAATGCAGAACTGGTGGATTGGTGGAAGCTAACGATCGTTCATTCTACTCGGAGAGGACGACTCGAGTGAAACCCTTTGCCTTTACCTCCCTGTTTAGCCCAACTCTTGGGGGTTGGGGCCAAGATGAAGCATTATGCCATCACCATTGACGTGATGGAGTGGACGGTTCGAAAAGAACGACTCCGAACGTGTTTACTCACAGCATTTTGATGAATTACCTCTGCCAATTGAAAAGATCCGATCTCGGGTTCTCAGTTGTGTAAAATGGTCAAACTTGGACTTGAGCCCACAACTGCGAGCTTTAACACTCTGATCAATGGACTTGATGGAGAGGGTAGAATTGCCGAAGCCATGAGCGTGGCAATACTGCAAAAGCCGTTCAATTGCTTAAGAATTTGGAAGACAGGCTGGGAGCTAGATGTGATCATGTACACCATGATCATTGACGGTTATTGCAAGGAGTATCGACAATGTATTGGTATAATCTGCAAAGAATAAATAACAAGCTTCCTTTCCTGGGGAAATGGAAGAACAGACTTCGTGATGCTACTTACATGAGAGTAGGTAAAATGAACTTGTGCTAGCTTACACCTTAGAATAAATAGAGTGGACTTGGAAATTGGCACTTTGGCATTATATCAAATATTTCATGAACTAGTCATCAAACCAGTATACCGCAGAAAAGGTGGCATTGGAGTCCACATGACAAGGTCCCGGTAGCAGTGGTAGGTGAAATCCTCACCAATCCTTCTGTCATGTTCGAACTTTGAAGACATTCTCTTCCAACTTTCTGAGATTTTCAGCACATTTTGTCGTCAACTCAGTTGAGGCAAATGGTAGATTGCATTACTAACCAGGAAAAAAGGAAAGTGGTGCGAATACCACCTTCTTCACCTTCCGCTTCATTTCCTCCTTCCTTAGGCATCACCAATGGCGCCTATAAAATAATTGTAGACTCATAGTGAAAAGTGCTGTTTGGCCAAAAAGTGAGATTGGACGGTAGAATTTCATGAGCAAAGGCTTTTAAACAACTTTATCAAACACAACCAGAGTTGTAAAATCTGATCACAAAAAGATGGCACAGAGTGCCTCTTCTTCCACTTACTCTTTCAGCTTTTATCATTCCTTGGTGAGATTTTGTTGCCTTCTCTTGGTGTGTGTCTCTTATAGTTTTGAACCGCATCATCCTTGTATTTGGGTCTCACACTCATTGGCTTTTCCAATTAGCTGTTGTCACATCAGATTTTGAAAATAATTAATAATTCTACTAGCTACATACGTATTTTGTGATAGATTCAGGAAAGGAATGTACAATAAATTCAGGTTGTTTATGATATTTCATCAACAGTTACAGACACTAGCAAATTCAACCTTATGAGACTTAATGGCTAATCTCCACCTGAGCACTTGTTAAAGATGGTCAGAAAATGAGGGCGATGCATGAGATGGTTGAGAGTAAACTGTGCCATGCTCTCCAATCATCTCAACGAGAGATATTGGCACGGCTATATTGATCCTTGGTTCTGTCTGTTTTTAGATGTATTTGGCATGAAGAGTCTAAAATTAGCTGAGAGTTGTAAGCAGAGGCTTGAGAGTCCATCAATATATATAAGAATATATTGACCCGGTCCAGATTCTGGTGATCTGTGAGCCTCCTCTTCAATAAAGCTCATGTATCAACACCAAAATCTGGGGACAATATTTTGCCACAAATTCCAGGTGTCTCTGATTAGTTTGCAGTGGGATAGTACTCAACAGAGACCTCATTATTGGCCAAAGAAAAAGAAAACAACAGACTTAGGAGAAGAGACGTAAGCAATTAGCACCACCTTCCTTGTTGTGTTTTGGGACAGAATTGATGCTGAAAAGGAGAATTACCCAAACTACAGGACAGAGAGATGTACCTGTTACTTGGTTTTTCTGCAATATCCAATTAGCAAATCAGCAATACGGGATTGTTTACTAGGAGGCTAATTTTAACTTCACAAATTTGACACCGCATACATTAGATCTAAGCTCTGTCATATGAGAGACCTATATCACAACATTCAAAGGATATTATAAACTGATAGAAAAGAGGATATTGCAATCACACATCCTAGTTTACTGATTTTCCGGTGAAATTCTACAGCTCATATAGTATAAGCACACAAATTACTGTGTCATGGTGATGGTATATATGGCAGTGCATATACTGTCATGGTAATGGTATATATGGCAGTGCATACCTCGCTCTGCAGAGCCTCATTGTGTTCGAAAGCGATATCAATAGAATGAGACCACATCAAACAACTCTGCATCAGGGTAACATACAGAAAAGTCAGCAGGTACACATTTGATTAACAGATAGTTAAAACTTAACAAGCATACATAACACACATTCAATTGAGTATAAGCACACAAGTTACTCTTTCACAGTTACGGAAGGTCCGGGAGTACATACCCCTATCAGCAGAGCCTGATTGTGTTTGGGAATGATTTCATTAGAGCACATTTGCATCAAAGAACTCTGCATCAGGGTAACGTGCAGAAAAATCAGCACATACATTTTTGATTGATAGAGGTAGAACCTAATGAGCATACAAAAAACAGATTCTATTGAAAAATAATACATTCGCAAATCATTCAGTCATGCGCTGTTGAGACCAGATCAAGTGCTTCAATCTTCACAGGCATAAAGAAACTTCCTCAAGAAACTTCCTCAAAACACTCCAGTTGGCCCGTGAGCCTCTTCAAGGTCGACACAAAAGCTAGCCCTCAGTTGTTGCTGATAATTCCTCGGCAAAATCCCTCTTCTTCATTTGGATCGGTCTCTGGTATGGAATTTGAATTTCCTCAGCCAAGTTAGCCAGGCCCATATCAATCATGTGATAAAATGATTCCACGACAATAAAAGGATCAATCAGCATGCAAACTAATTAGCAAAATCTTAAGCTCCTCACCCAGCTCGTTTCACAGAACAGGAAAATAGATCATCTTAATTATGCAAAAGGTCATCCGTACAGCTCTTCGAATCAAAGTCCAAAAGTAAGACTTGGTCATTAAATAGACCAGCCAGACTTGTCCCAAAAACAACACCAATTTACCTCACTTGATAATTCTTCAAAACGACAGTCTGACAATTGGTTACAGAAAGCTCGTCTACAGTCATATACGAAACAGACTAGCCAAAACTACTTTTCATTTTTTTTACTCACCCACCAGAAAAACTTGAATTTTGCTTTTATTTTAGCTCAGTTTTTCTTCCTTACTGGGAATTCGTGATCAAGCGAACAATAAGAAACTTGACAAGCTTTCCTATCATCACAAAAAATCGAGAGGTGTCTGTTTTAAACAGGATATTTACCATTAGCCAAATTTGACATGTAAAATAACTCATGAAAGGAGCTTAAAACGGCCAAGGACTTTTTAAAGGGAAAATACTAGTTTGGGACAGAGAGGACAAATGGATCTGGGTGTAGTTTACATATTGAATAGTAGAAGATCATCAGCCTCTAGATGAAAACTTCAAATCCTGGATTTATCGAGAGGGAAACCACAAATCACTAGGTAACTTATGTTTACCTATGTCGATATTTTCATTTGTTGCCTCACAAGCCGTCAGTCAATCCATCTGCAAAAGCTGCCAATGGAAGGATGGCTGAAAAAACATTGCCATAAGGATCAACAGCAAGTATATTTTGACAAATTCAAATCAAATAGATACCTAGGGTCAAGCCAATAATTCTTAAAGGATATATCCTAAGAAAATAATTTACTCTATCGCCTATGCTAGTTGTTAAAGGATGAAGAATCTTACCAGATGACCATTGCCTTCTAATGTACAAATAACCACATTTGGATCTACATTTTGATCTTGGCTGAAACATCATATTAGCTTCTATGACCAACTCCCCCACTCTTGCAATTATGTAAGACTGAGAATTGAGGAAAGTATGGAACCCTGTCAAGGAAGGCCTTCTAGATAAAAGAAGATTGTGATGACAAGTAGGTTATAAATCACAGAAAAAAATGACGGTGTACTTGCTTACCTCTATTATGAAAACATGACTTGTCTCATTGTTGTAACATGATTTTAAGAAATATTACGTCATTGTCATCGCAAAATAATGCGACCATAGACATCTCGATCCCGTGGATCAGGATCGCAGGGGATTCCATGATGTTGCATTTCCAACGAGCCACACCCAGAAATTTCCAAATACCTTAAATTCAACATTTCAAGTCCCCGAAGCTGAATGAGTTTCTTGCAGTCTCTTACCACCAAACTCTCTAACTTCTTACATCCCGATAAATCTGGTAAAGTCTCAATTGCTGTGCATCCTACTATCTCTATTTGATTTAGAGATCTTGATTCCTCAAACCCCAAAATTTCTGTAACACCAGAGTTTATCAATATGAATTTCTCTAAATGTTCAAACTTAGATAGATTTGGTAATTTTTCTAGGGATTGGCACCCCTTTATATATATGCTTCGGCAATACAAGAATCTCTCGAGGCTCTCAACACCACGTAAATTGCAACAGCCATTGATGTTCAACTCCTTTGGGCATGGTAGGTCAGGTAATCTTTCAATGGACTCACAATAAGAGATATCCAATGCCTCTAACAATTCCGCCTCATCAAGACCTCGTATTTCGACTAGTTTGTTACAAGAGTGAGCATTTAATCGCTTCAAACACTGTAATTTTGGAAGGATCAGTCTTTCGATGGACTTGCAGCTATATACATAGATTGACTCCAAGAACTCCAATTTACCTTGTCCCTGAATTTTAACTAAATTTTCGCAATACCCAATCTCCAATTTTTTCAAATGATTCAATTGTGAGAGGTCCATTATTTTAATGGAATGGACTTGCTTTATTGACAACTCTCCCATGAATCCGTCAAGCTTAGGCAATATCAGCTTAGGACAGGAGTCAATACAAAGTTTCAAGAATCTTGGGGGAAGCTCCGGTATGTACTCAAGTTGATTGCATCCAGAAAGACAAAGTTCTTCTAGGTAGATTAGGCAAGAAAGCTGTGGCAACCTAGGAATTGGGGAACTGACCTGAAGACAAGTTAAGCCAGAAGGAAGCGTAGGCAATGATTGGAGCTCCTTACAGTCCTGTAGGTCAAGGCGTTGAAGAGAAGAAAGATTCCGGATGCTTTTTGGTAGGTGAGAAATCGGTGTGCCAGTGACAAGAAGAGTCTTGAGTGAAGACAAGTCACCGATTTCTCTTGGAATATTTCCTTTTAGATCGCAGGAGGTAAGATTTAGCTCTTGCAAGTTTTTCAACCTTCCAATAGTATTGGGTAACTCTTCAATCGCAGATTTACCAATGTTCAGATATTGCAAATTCTGTACATCCCCAATTGAGATAGGGATTTCAACCAATGAACAACAAGACCAGGCACTCACCTTCTCCAACTTCCTCAAAGATCGGATTGACATAGGAATCTTTGTAATACCTGCATAATCTAAACTAAGCTCTTTTAGTTCTTGCAATTCACCCACCTCCTCTGGTAACTCCTTGAGACTTCCACAAAATCTCAAGTCCATGGAAACAAGGCTCTTCACTTTGCAAATAGAAGGGTGGATTTGCTCCAGTTTGCAACATTCTTTCAAGATGAGAACCTTCAACTCTGTGAAAGTGGAGAGATCAGGAGTACATCTTAAATCTTGGCTATATGAAAGGTTGAGAACTTTTAGCCGCTTTGCCGCCTGTATAAGGAAAAAGCTGTCAAAAAAGGAGTTCAATGGACAAAACAAAACAAACCAAAGATCACAGAGGATGTCTTTTTTCTATCTTACCATGATCGAATTCCATCCTTCCCAATCCTCTGTGAGCTTGTTTCGTGACAACTCCAGCACCACTAAATTATATAGATGCAAATTGATCACTGAAGAAGACATATTGGGTTCAATGTAAAACCACCGAAGCCATCTTAATTCAGAAAACGGTTTGTTAAAATCTCCACTTAAAGCCTTCCAACACAATTGAAGGAACCTTGAGCTTGGTAAGTTTTTAAACAGTTCACTTGTGTATGTAGAGGGACAGCCCTGGGGCCAAACGATGGCATCATCCTTGCGGAGTATAGGAAAGAGGATCTGCATATCAAATCAATCAATTGAAAATGTCTGAATTG
Source organism: Eucalyptus cloeziana (assembly GCA_014182715.1). NCBI lineage: Eukaryota > Viridiplantae > Streptophyta > Magnoliopsida > Myrtales > Myrtaceae > Eucalyptus > Eucalyptus cloeziana. The sequence goes on along the minus strand of CM024635.1, from coordinate 25,904,319 downwards.
ACTTCTAATTTCTTCTATTTTCGCTTTTCTCAAACCTAGACTTACACAATTTGTCAAGAAACAGAATGGTCGACAAGAGGCGTTTGTGTAAAAGAGGTGCTCAGAGGCAAAATCAGACCCGCACAACACGACAAAGTCCATCTTTTACTTTCCTTGTAATTTAAGTTTGGCCACACTTTCATGTAATTTCAAATTCATATCTTTTCAATTCCTTATAATTCGATTTTTAATGTATTTAACTTTTTCTTGCACACTCCATCCAAGAGAAGTATGTCCATTGTTACGGAAAGAAAGGAATGTATCTTTCGAATGCGGTTTCCTACCTGAATTTTTACTATAACGAAAGATTAATAAGTGTCAATTTATAAATTATAACTATCTTTCCAAAGAACACGATTTTTCCATCGATATGTGCATAGTCAATAGAGATTAGGATACTATAATTATATCTTCAAGCTAAATTCATTCTAGTTTTTGTGCCTACGCATAGCATGGGTTCACGACTAGTTGATACATATTTCGTAACACTCGACTCCTTTTTTCTTTCACATTAACTTTTTTGAGAACAGGTCTCTATTGTAGAAATAGGATATAAATAATTTAGTTTTTTTTGGTCGGTGGATATAAATAATTTAAATGGTCAAGATAACTGGAAATAGTTCCACAAATGTTTCATTTTGCAAATTACATTACCGGCCCTCAAATCTTAGTCAATCAAATTTTTTCCTGAACTACAACATTTATCTCTGTTCAAACAAATTCGACTTTTTAAAAAAAAAAAATTAAAAACCCATATCGTGTGCTCTTTTTGCTAATGTTAACATTGTTAAGAATCGTTATTGAATCAACCAAAGAGCGCGGTCTTTATAATGACATGAGTGAACTATTTCAAATTAAATCAAGAAAATAAGGCTTTTTCCTTTGCCCATCATCTCTTGGTTAATTGCTAAGGTTAATTCCCCCCATTGATCAGTCATTGACCTACTAGGATCCCCCAAATGGACAATATAAAATAATGATATGACATGAACATTGACAATCCAAGTAAAACCTAAACTTACTTTCAAAATTGACTTCTGCTGAAAATTGTATCTAGTAAAGAAAAGGACATCTATATAATAATTAGCATGACATTTCCTCTAAATAGTCAAGTGCGAGTGGTCTTTGGAACGAAAGAGCATTGTCCCAAAAATATAAATAATAAATGACAACTTGGAGAGGAAAGAAATGTTTAATAACAAAAGCGAAGGAACAGACAACGGAAATGAAAGGAGCAAGGAAAGGAAAATAAGAAAATCCACTCATTGTCAAACACCTAACCGAAGCCATGATGTGAACAAGGTCAACGCGATGCAACCCTAAAAACATAGTAAGGATTTTCCCAATATAATTCTTGCAGAGATCAGTGCCATCATAGCTATTAAGAGGAAAAAAGAATGAAAAGAGATAGATATAACTAGAAGAGGGAGGGACGGGCATCTTCACATTCAAAATGACCAAAAACAAAAAAAAGAAGAAGCGTATCAGACATTGATTTCCTTATTCATAGGAGCACCACAATACATTCAACCGTACTAGAAAGCAAGCCTCCATGATAAGTGTGAAATTCTTCTTTAATGTAACTGATTTGCTTAATTATTAGTTATTATAATTGGCACATATTGTCCATTATTGTTTTGAAACAAAATATCTTCAGTTAGTTGATCTATGATGTATATGCTTCATTTTTAATAATTATTGTAGTCTTTCAGATTATCAAAATTTTCAACAAGACATAAAATTACATGCTTTTAGTGAACGAGATCTTAAATTGATTGTAAATTAAGTTTTTGACGGTTGTGATTTATATCAATGAATTTGAATTAAATAATGCAACCTTTTCATCCTTGGGACACTTATAATCCAATTACGGTCACAATTCATCTACGAAGGACATGAATGGATGTGTAAATGGATTTTTTCCTAAAAAGTAGAGCATCTGCTCAAACTAGATAAAAGATTAGAATAAATCAGATTAAATATATGAATTTATGAGAGAGGGAAAGAAAAAAGGAGTGCCACATGTTACCTGAATCAGCGGTCTCGTATTGAAGGATATTTGGTCGACCCATAGTTTCAGACATCTCTCAGGCGGTTGTCCTTGGCAAAAGATGCTCCTTCCAAAATCTCTTAGTTGATCATGCATACTAAAATAGCCATCACCTCGAACTTTTATTAAGCACCTCAGCTTCAATTCTTTTAGTCCTTTACTTGGATAAAACCCACAGTCCTCCCACATGTACATGGCGAATTTGATGTCTTCCCCGATAACGAAACAAGCAATATCAAGAAAAATCTGCTTATGTCCATCTTCTAATGCATCATAACTTATCTTCAATATACGTTGGACCTCTCCATCTGGTCGTTCTTTTAACTGCTTCAAAACATCTTTCCATACATCTTGTTCTGTTTCTCTAAACAAGTATGAACCAACGATCTCAAGAGCCAAGGGTAGCCCACCCATGGTGGATATGATTTCACGAGAGATATCCTCAAAATTTTTTGGAGAATGGTCCACACGAAATGCATGTCTCTTAAATAAAAGCAAAGAATCCTTCTCATCCATTCCATCCAATTCATACTGGCAGTCTACCTTGAATTCAGATTGATCAAGAACAGCCTTATTTCTAGTTGTAACAATGATAATACTTCCTGTCATAAACCAATTCCGCTCTCCAGCCAAAGCATCTAGTTGTTTTTTGTGGTCTATATCATCCAGAAAAATTAGAACCTTCTTTCCTTTGAATCTAGATCTGAACAAACTAATCCCACGATCAACTGTACTAACTTCACGTTCATTTGGCAATATATCCTTAATTAGTTCATTTTGTAGAGAAGGAATACCGTCACGATGAGCTCTTTCTCGAATATCTAGAAGGTAGCTACGATGCTTAAAGTCATTAAACAGCTTGTTGTAGATAACCTTGGCAAGAGTCGTTTTACCGATCCCGCCCATGCCATAGATTCCAATGATTTGAGCATCAGGGGCAAGCATATCAACCCGATTCTTGATTTTGTTCACATGATGATCAATTCCAACTAAGTACTTAGAAACACTACAACGAAAATCATTTCCCAACTTGCTCCGAACAACTTTGACAACTTCTTTCACTAATTTTCCTTCATACCTGTCAAACAACGAAACTCATAATAACTTCGTGATTATGCTTAATCTCATCAAAAGATTTTGACATACATCTGAAGGATGGATGAGGCCAATTAACATGCAAAATGTTTTGGTTTTATAAATAACAATAGAGGATGATGTTGTAGCAATCATTTCCTTTTTCCCCCCTTCCTTTCTGACAATAGATAAATCTCGTTGATATAAAATAAGGTGGTCCACCTGCTCGTTGAGAGTCTTTAGGAGTATAATATTTGTTATAAGGCTTTGAGGTTATTGCTAGTCAAACCATAGCAAGTCGAATTCTTCTTTTTGTCAAAAAAAGTTTAGTAGGAGGGGAGACTAGCCCACTCGAAGACCAGGACATCCCACAGGCCTACATTGAGGACTCGTAGTTGACTTACAAATCGCCTACCAGTGGGGGCTTGCTTGTAGCAGGAATCGAATCCAGACATTATCAATGCGAAGCGCCAGAGGTCAATTTCATCCGGTAATGATCAAGCTTTGGAAGACCGGTCAATGGAATCGTCTGTGGGATTATTGTTTAGTGATTGATAAAATTGGCCAGAGGAGTTGTCGTTTCTTTGTTTTTTTTGCTTTGTACCAGAGAGACTTGTAAAATTCTTGGGCAATTTGGGATAGTTTGGTTTTAATTATTGCTGGTTTAGCTTTAAGGGGGAGATCTTGGAGAGTACTAGTGTTTGTTGTCTCTAGGGCATTATGATCGATCATTGACACATTTTAAAGATGTTTTGTGAACATGTACCGGAAGTAATTCATCTACAGCTCATAGGTTTTACGTGAATAAGAAAACTTATCAATAAAAAAAAAAAAAGAATTAAGTGTAAGAGAAGTACCTATTAGCAAACTTGTTAGATTCCCATCCACTTAAGTAACTGACTGCTTCAAGTGCTCGTGGCCCTTCCTTGACATCCTTCTCATCAAAATGCTTCTTAGCCGAATGGAAGGCCCTCCCAAAATTTCCTTTTAAATGGCGCACATCTGATGGGGCTACTTTGTAAAAAATGGGCAACACTATGTGTGCCATGCTCTTCTTGCAGTCCATCATACAAATGAGCTCACGGAGACACCACTTGCTTGAAGCATAATTTTCGGAGATGATAGGGATCGAAATCTTAGACCGTGTGATGGCATCAAGAATCTGTGAACCAAAATCCTCACCAATGGTGAGGCTGTCCTCATCCCTGAACACGCCCATTCGTACAGTCCGTTCTTCGGACAGATTTTCGTAGAGGTGATCAGTAAATTCTTGACGTGTATCTGACCCTCTAAAGCTCAAGAACACATCATATTGATCGTTACCTATTTCTGTGGGTATTGGAGAGATGTTACCTATTTCTGTGGGTATTGGAGAGATGAACTAAGGAGAGGATGCTCCCTCAGTGCTCTCTTTCTCTGCAATCTTCTTCTTCTTGAGAAGATTAAATGCAAGCATAGAGAGAAGAATTGTCCCGATAGCGACAAGCACCGCAAAAGAACGCCCCAAGCTAAACTGTGCATCCCTTCGCTTGCTTTGGTCTGACACTGCCCTTGGTCCATGGCAATCTGAGGGGGGATGTTGAAACGAAAGAGGCTTTTCTGCTGCACAGAAGGATTTATGAGTAACGAAAAATGCGTTTCTGCAGATGTTTCTAGTGTTTGCCTCGTCTTCTTTTGGACCTAACCCTCGACCTCTAGTCAAGTCGAACTATGTTGGAATTATGTAGGAAACACGTATTTGAGCAACTACATAACGCACGTCTATGATATTTAAAGACGATTCGTTTAGTTCACACCTAAGATATTGAAAATATGTAGGAAAAGCATCTTCCTCTGTCAATACCTAATAATCATCGACCTCACTCTTATTATTTTTAGCCTAATGTGCAAACAAACCTAGCTATCTCCACCATATCATTTTCCCAGCCCCTTCTGTCCTATCCCAACTACTGTAGTGTCATGCAATTGTTGCCCTCTAGATGCGCGCACTTTCCTAATTGAGGGAAATTTTCATTAGTCATGTTTTTAATTGGCAGATTTCAAGTTTTAGGCATCGCTCATAAAAGTCGGTCCCTGGTTTCAGGCAGACTATCGCGATGTCGCACGCAATAGAATCTCACGCACTTGCACGCCGACTCATCCAAGGTTAACGAAAGATCAATGCTAAGTTACGATGCAAACGAACAATCAGATGGAGAAGCCATGGGATTAGTCCTTCTAAAGTCGGAAACAAAGGGTTTCCTCGGCAAGGAAAGTCAAATCTGGGCTGGTGACATACCACATTAACGGCTAATAACCATTCGAAAGAGCGACCAAAAGAAAAAAATCCATCCTCAGTTATTCAGCAGCTACCCACATTCCCAACAGACTAAAAAGAGCCCAATACACACTACTTCAGCCGATTATTCCGATGATAAAGCGTCAATAGAAACAACACGCTGAGGAGAGACAGAAAAAGCGATTACCTTCGGCGAGCTGAGATGCAGTGAGAGATCAGAGAAAGCGAAGATCACCTTCACGCCTAGACCTGGGGCTATCAAAACCAGATTTCTCAGAACAAGAAACAAGCGTCTCAATGACTTATGATGATTGGCGTTTCTCCTCTTTAAGCACAAGCACTTGGGACTTTAGATAAAGCTTTACTTCGAACCTCTCGCCCCGAAGGAGGCGCAATCTTGTGGAGAGAATTGCGTTTCTTTCACGAGGCAATTGTACTGCATTTTTACCCTAATCTTTTTTACCAAGACCCCGAAACAAACCTTCCCTCCTCGAAATTGGCGAGACTATCTCGCTGTAGACTTCAAAGATATTTTTGTTGCTTCTCCGCAAGAGCCGCACAATCATCGCCCTTTTTCTTTTTTCGTCGCAATGCGATCATCACTTCCGCAAGGTGTTCAAACTGGAATTTGCTTCTTCTCTCGCCTCAAAAGATGAGCCAGACCTGCTGGGGATCCACGCAATCCGGCCGCGGATTGCGCGTCTTTTGCGTGGTAATTTGTAAGGGTGTCGGAACAGAAACAAATCGAAATTTCGTGCACTTTGATTTGATCCAGTTCTGATGATAAAGAAATAATTTTTTTATTCGGATTATTCTGATTCTTTTTTTTTTAAATAGAATAGAAATTCTCAACAAAAATTAACTCAACTTAAATACTCTCCCCGTTTCACCCTAATTCAGTTTAGCTCTGCAGGGTGTGTTTGTTTGTATTTCTATTCAAAATCAGAACTATTTCTATTTCGAGAAATTTTTCACCAAAAAATGTGTTTAGTAAACTTGTTCATGAAAAAAAAAATAACAAAAATACGTTTGGTAAATTTTTGTTCTTTTTTAGTTTCTTTTCATTTTTTTATTTTTTTCTTCTTTTGGTGGGTCGCCGGCCTCAGCCATGGCCGGCGACCGGCCAACGAGGGTCGGCCGGCCTCACCCAACCACGACGAGGCTCGTCGGCCCCCAGTGAGGCCAAGCCTCACGCCGCCGATAACGCTCGGCCTCCCTTGGCCGGGCGAGCTCGCCGGCCGACGCGAGGCTCGGCCTCGCCGGGCCACCACCGGGCGGCGTCGGATGCGGGGGCAAGGCCGAGCCTTGCCGCCGACGACGCTTTCCAAGCAAGGTCACCCGCCCTTGATAGCCGGCCGCCGGACCATGGCCAAGGCCGGCGACCGGCCAAAGAAAAAAGAAGAAGAGAGAAAGAGAAGAAAAATAGAAGTGTTTCTTGAAAGTGTTTTGGAAAAAAAAACAACTTTTTCTTATTTCGACTTCCGTTCAATTTTTTGTTTAAAAAAAAAAAAACAGAATTTTTGTTCATAAATAGAAGCAAGGAATACAAACAAATAGGCCCCTAGTAAGCAAGGCATTAAAAGGAAAACTAAGAAAACCAAAAACGAACCGAATCAAGTTTTCCATTCGGGTCGCGATTTGATTCGTTTTGATTTAACTCTCGCTTATCGATAATCCAAATCAAGCGGAACTATTAACATCCCTAGCAATTTATATAATTAGCCCTCACCTTTGGTCTGTTCACCTTGTAATTTGACCACGTGGCTGCAAAAATCAAAGTGAAGATAGGCAACTTTTCACTTTCCTTGCCCAATGAAACGGAAGTCTCTCTCCACTAGAGGTATTCAAATTAATCAAAAATCTACTTTCTTAACTCATTTTCAATAGTCCAAATCTTTAACACACACATACACATATATATCATGTTTGTGCAACAAGCATAGAAAGCTAATCGTCACCTTTAGGCAAGACTACCTCACTGTAGACTTTTAACGATACTTTGTTATTTTCTCTTTGTAATTGGACCGCGTGGCCACTCAAATCCAAATGAAGATGGGCCATCTCTAGCGTTCGCTTACCCCATTAACCAAAAGAATTCATACTTTAAATCAGAGTCAAGGTGTTCGCATTGGGAATCAGATTTCTCATGATGCCACTCCTTAAAGAGGCACACAATCGCATGATCGGTTCCAGTCCAGTCTGATTCCACCCACGAACCGGGAACTAGACTGGAAGAATCGATTCCTAGTTTTTGGAACCGTGGATTGGATCGACTAGTCGTGAAATCGGGAACCAAATTGGATCGACTAGTTCGGTCCAGTCCCAATGGATCAAATCACTTTTTGTCATTACGTTGGAAAAATATATATATACATACACGTCCCCGGTCTTCGAACTCTCTTCAATCAAAGTTTACAAAGAATGCGATACCCCCTAAAAGGCACCGATGTTGAGCGAGAGGGAAAGGGAGAGTGAGGCGAGAGGGGAGGCTGCGAGAGGAAAAGGCGTCAACGTCGAGGCTCGAGCGACTCGAATGGAGTGAGGCGTGAGGCGAGGCTACGGCTGCGGGAGTAAAAAAACGTTGACGTCCGATAGATGCTGCGGAAGGCAAACTACGCGTGCAAGGGAGAGCATGCTGCTCTAGTGAGGACTCGAGAGAGAGGGAGGGAGAGAAGGGAGGAGAAGCCAAAAAGCAACTTCAAAGGGAAACCCTTTCTCAACTTTGACGTAAGTTTGAAATAAAAACTAAAAAAGGGGCAGTAAAAAGAGAGGATGCTTCTTTTTTCCTCCTCCTTCGGTCAGGAAGTAGTTGCACAAGAAGTCACATCAAGTTCCAAGATTTCTTTCCTTCCCCATAAGAGATATTGGGCAGGCAGCAGTTTCAATTTTCCTTTTATGCAAACACGGTAATAGGATTGTTCAGAAATTCAAAAAATAAAAATTGTAAATGATTAGTCTAATCCGATCCGATTCCCTCCTTGCAATCGAAAACCAACAACCCAAACATGTGGAGGCCAACTCATGTGGTACGGCAACTGCGTGAACTTTTTTTTTTTTTTTGTGATCCGAAAACCCCGAATGGCAGCCGGCGGTGAAACCCGAGACGAACTAAGACACCACCACAGACTCAGCCGCGGGTGAGTCGCATAATGGGAACGCGGGGCTTCGAACCCCTCCCCCCTCGGTGGGGGAGAAAGCGCGAAACCATCGCGGCCATCGCAAATGGTGGTGCAACTGAGTGAACTTTTTCTCTCCTTTGCCTATTCGTTTGACCAATGTCCATGTGACATGTGACTCATTCCGTACTTATTTTTCTAGTGATTGTTCAGTCTATGTTTAGAGTGTGCATGACAAAATTTCTAGAACATAAATTAATTTCTAACCATAAATTGATTTCTCAATTTCTATTTCGTAAACCGAAAGGTTAAAAATTTTAGCTTCGATTTCTTCTTCAAATTATTTCGGAATAGAAACTGCTCCAAAAATAGAAAAATCAAAATTGTGTTACCAAACGGATTTGTTTCAAACCTATTAGGGAATAGAGAAATAGAGAAATAGAAAAATAGAAATTTTATCATCCGCACCCTTAATGCTCATCTTGTTTTCATATTTTTTTTTTTTTTATTTATCGAACAAAAACAAAGAGATAAAAATTCATTGGACAATATCGTTAATTTTTCTATGCATCGAAAAAAAAAATCAGAAACTATATATGAAATAGAAAAAAATAATATATATATATTTTTTTCTTGTTCCCAAAAATAAAAATGAAAAAATTATCTCTAAATATTAATTTTTTCCAAGAATAAAAATATTACCAAACGCATTATCGGTGAACTCGACACGCACTCATTTTAATTTGAATTTAGATCATTAGATTTAGCAAGACTCATAAAATTTACACAAATCTTGTCATTTTCAATGGTCCAAATCTAATTTTATTTCTATAGTGCTTGTGTGAAAGGCATAGAAAGCTAGTCGTCACCTTCGAGCAAGACTATCTCACTTTAGACTTTTGAGGATATTTTGTTACTTTTTTTTCGCAATTGGACCATGTGACCAATCAAATCAAGACCGGCGACCTTTGGCTTTCCTTGACCCCATTAATCGAAAGACTCAATACTTTACACTGGAGTCAAGGTGTTTACATTGAAAAATTAGTTTCCACATGGTAATACTCCTAAAGAGCCACTCAATCATCTCCCTTGCTTGGCAACTTTTGCGGAAGTGTTCATGTTGGAAGTTACTTCTTCTCTTTGCCTTAAAAGATCGACCAGAAGTGCTTAGGATGCACATAATCTTGCCGTCTTTGACGAGGCAATTTACTTCTTTAACCGATTAACCCTTCCTTTTGTTAGTTCTCATTGTAATGGGATCACATGGCCACCCAAATCAAAGTGAAGATGGATAACCTTTTACTTTCCTTATTTATTAAAATATAAGTCTCACACCGCTAGAAGAATCTGGTCTAAGTCATATTTAATTAGCCGAATAGAATGGGTTAGTTAAAATTCAAAGAAAAGATTGTTGTGAATTTAAACCAACAAGATTTGATTTAATATAACTTTTAAAGAGTCTGAGCTACATTCACATGTAGTTCGTGTTAATAAAAAAAGAAAGAGAAAATAGTGATGATTTTTTTTATTTGCTTTTTATATGGGTCCTTCTTAGTGGGCCTCCTACTCGGGTGTGGCACAACCCAGCACGATGAACGCGACTTATGGGGTACGACAGCTGCATCACTTATTCCTTACTCATTTTTCTATTATGTATTCAATGAACCCGACGTAGCCTCACCTTCATTTGAATTTAGATAGTTAAATTTATTGGGACTCACATAAAATTTATATGGATCTTTTTATTTTCAGTGGTCCAAATCTAATTTAGTGTATATGCCATGTCTATGCATAAGGCGTATAAAGTTAACATTCACCTTCAGGCTCTTTTACAAGTGCTAAAAGATCAGTGACCGTTGAACTGCTAAAGAATAAATCTTAATCTTTCATTGAAAATTGTAAAGTTTCTATGAGGTACACCAATTCAAACGTGAGGTACGGCAAAATGCACTAGAATAATGCAGGTGGAAAATTGGTCTTTTGCTAAGAGGCATTTAATCTGCACTTAGGCCTTTGGCCAACAATGAAGAATCGATATTAGTGTAAGAGTCAATGTATTCATAGTGGAGATTAATTTTTACAGGATGATACGAGCTATGTTAGAGAAAATAATGCAGGTGGAAACAGAAAAAGACATTGAGACGTGTAGATCATTTTCTTGAAAGTGTTATTGCCTAAATTTTGTGGGAAAAGAATAGAAAGCAGTACATCTAACTTTTAACAAAATCTTTAGGATACTCTCTTCACAAAACTTGTGCAAAAACTTTAGAGGTAATAAACCGCCAGTCCCGGATACGGATGGAGTGCGGGTGGATTTCTACATGTGGTGCCAATTATCATGTCCTAGAAAAATGAATTTAACATTTCCAACTTCAACAAGATTTCTCCAAGCATTAGCACTTTTTGAAGTTATTTTTGCTAAAATAGCAAAAATCTCACTTATGCGGAAATTGTCGGCCGACAAATCGCTATGATGTCCAATCTTCAGCAAGAAGATTGTGATAATGATTCAGCAAATCAGGAACTAGATGAGTAATTCAAGAGTCTCCAGCAATCCTAACTGCCAAACTATGACATCAAGAATCACAACCTCCACGAACTGTTTCAATGTGAACAGATGCTTCAAAAACAAATCAATCATAACTAAAGCAAGCAACTAAATAGCTCGTATATATAAGAGACTGAAGCGTTGTAATTAACAATGCATGGTATTAATTTTCCCTCACTTTTTCATGAGGAAAAGCAAGGAAGTACCTTACATGGTTACGTGTAAATACACGTACGATAATTACGCAAATTAGTGGACAGCCATCGAATGGCACCGAGTTGAATAGCACTTGATCATGCTGTAAGTGCCATTAAACTTGGTACAGTTGTATATTCCTGTCAGCAACAAATCTATAGAGTTCGATATGTTGCTGATACACGGTGACAGATCTGGGAAAGAAAAAATCATCTCCTGTTACACTTCAATTTCAGTGCAACGATAAACACCTAAGTAAAGCTTGAGCAATGAAGACTGTCATCCCCCTCAGCCAGTTGAGTCAGAAAACTGATGGAGATCTCTAGCTGAGACGTTGTAAGTGAACCTCTCGTTAATTTTCTTATAAAAAATAAGCTTAATATGCAATTTAGTTTTGATGCCAACTGTGACATTTTGACAAAGTAAGATTATCGTCAATTTATTGGTATAAACCCCTGCAAAGAGAACAGAAATCTTCATTTCCCGGGGAACTGGAAAACCAGACTTTGTGATGCTGCTGATATGAGAGTAAGAAGAATGAGTCTGTGCTAGCTTATACTTTCGAATAATTAGTGTGGACTTGGAAAATTGGCAATACCGACAGCTCGCTGTGTTTACAAAAACTTTGGCATTATATCAATTTTTTTATGAACTAGTCATCATACCACAGAGGGGGCAGCGCGAGTTTACATGAGAAGTCTCTGGAAGCAGCGGTAGCTGCAATCCTCACGATTTCGTTTGTTATCTTCTATCTTCAAAGACATTCCCTTCCCCTTTTTTTTTCAGGAGATTTTCAGTGCATTTTGTGGTCAACTGAGTTCAAGCAAATGGAAGATAGCATTACTAACTCCACAAGCTTTAAGCATCGTTCTTTGTGGCTAGCTCGTTGGTCGTTCCTGACTTCTTGGAGTTCTTTGGACGTGCAGCAGCTAACTTGTTAGACTGGGTTTCCAGCGAAATTGGAAAAGTAGTTTTCTTGATTGATTTAACTCGCTCACATCAAAACCACGAGCACATATGGTATAGATGAGATTAACTTTGCCAAGTTGGAATGTCCAGGACAAGCATCAATGGAACAAATCAACCTTGCGTAGCATAAAATTCCTTAGTTTAGGGAAGCATCAATTGTCTCACAATTGTAATACATGATTTATCACATCATTACCTTCGGAATTCAATCATTGGTAAGCCATAATCATATGGGCATTCTTCATAGTCCTGTATGATGTGTGTTCTAGAAAAGTTTGGTATTCCTCCCAGTGAGTCGCATCCAGAAACATCCAAATGCATCAAACGCAAGTTTTCAAGTCCTCAAAGTTCAGCAAGTTTGTCGCAGTCTTGTGCCACCAGAAATTGTAGCATCTTACATGTCGACAAATCTGGTAAAGTCTTGATTGACTTGCATCATGTGATATCTAGATGTGTCAGAGATATCAAATCCTCAATTCCGAGTATCTCCAAAATATCAAGCGAATCCTGATGGTGAGCTTCTCTAAATTCTCGAAATTTGACAGGTTTGGCAATATCTTTAAGGATGGACATTCGTCCATGTATATGCTTTGGCAGGACAAGAAATTCTCCAAACTCAATATCACGAAGCTCAATGCACCAGTTGTTTTTGGTCAGACAATGGACCAGTTGATGTTCAACTCTTTCAGGATCTCCAAGCACGACAGATTTGGTAATCTTTCCAGGGACTTGCATGACCAGAGTTCCAACTGTTCCGAGAACTTCAACCTATAATGGCCTCAAATCTCAATTAGACTTTTGCAATTTGCGGCCTTTAATTCCTTTAGATGCTCTGATTTTGCAAGGTTCAATCTCAAAATGGACGTGCAATCAGTGATATGCAATGCTTCCAAGAACTCTGAACGATAAAGGCCTCAAATTTCAACTAGATTTTTGCAATATCTAGCAGTCAATCGTTCAAATGATTTGGTTTTGGAAGATCCAGTCTTCCAATAAAATGGCAAAAATCTACATCCAATTCTTCCAAGTGCTTCAACCTATCAAGACCTTGAACTTCGACTAGATTGTCTTTCATGTCCGATGGAGTGCTTGATCCATAGTTCTCACTCATTGGCACGCATCTCAAGGACTCTGCACATTGTCTAAGGCCATCCAGCTTATTCAACTTCATGCGACCTGCTATGGCCGACATCATTGGGGATATTGCAACGTGTCGACGTTCGCTTTGCATCATTTTGGGGCATTCACGGGGCTCAAATCCTAGCAAGCATTTCAACTTGCCACATCTTGTGACATGAAGCTTCAATAGTCTTGGAGGAAGCTCTAGGAGATTTTCCAACGATATGCAATCATAAACAATGAGTTCTCTTAGATGAATTTGGTAAAAAAGTGGAGGCAAAAACTCTTAGTGACTTGCAGAAAGTCCAACCCAGAAGGAAGCTCAGGCAGTGATTGAAGCTTTTGGCAGCCCCCTAAGTCAAGAGGTTGCAGAGAAGAAAGATTTTGAGTGCTTTCTGGCAAGCCAGAAACGGATGTATATGTTGGAAGCTTCACAAGTGAAGACAAGTTGTTAAAATCACTTGGAATTTCCCCTTCTATTCTAGTGCAACTCGAAGCATCCAATTGTGGGAGTTTCCCCAACCTTCCAATTGCACCTCGCAACTTTTCGATCCGATAGGAGAAATTTTCAGGATTTCCAAGTTATGCAAATCTCCTATGGAAGATGGTAGTTACGTTATGCTTGTGCTGGACAGGTCAAGTTTAGTCAGGGATTCCATCTTCCCAATGGAGTTTGGGATCTGTGTCGATGGGCAACAGAGTGTGGAAGTCGCACCTAATGGCAAGCTCTGCAGCTTCTTGAGGTACCCAATGTTGCTTGGAAGTTCGGCCATTCCTTGACAATTGCATAAATTCGAGGGTCAACAAATTCACTAGATGGCTTATGGAGTCTGAAAGTCGAACCAGAGCAAAACAACGCTTGGCACTGAGTTTCTATAGCTTCCTCAGAGAAACAATAGCAGGATTCTCTCTTGTAGCAGTTGAATCCAAAACAAGTTCCTTCAATTCTCCTATTTCATTAATAGAAGGGTGAATTTGCTCAAGATGTTCACATTCTTTAAGGATGAGAATTTCTAAATTTTGGATAGCCGAGGATTCGGGAGTACATGGTAAATGACCACACCTAGTAAGGTTCCAAACTTTGAGCCACTTCGCCGTCTATAAGAACAAAGAGTATAGTGGGAATTAGTCGTCAAGGAGTAATCAGTATTAGAAACATGAAATCAGGATGCGTCGTTCTGGCTTATTCTGTGATTGCGCTTGGTGTCAATCCTAGCATGACTAGTTTCTCCATATGCAAGTTGGTCGCCTTGAAAGGTGAAGGATATCCTGTCTACTGAAGCCATCTTAATTCAAGAAATAGTTTCTCAAAATCTCTGCTAAAATTTGCATCCCTCGCTTGGAGGAACCTTAACCTCAATAACTTCTTGAATTGTTCATTTGTGTATGTCCGGTCCTCTTTGTCATCTGTTTCTTCTGAGCCTTTGTCAAGACAAATGGCCTGAATCTTTTTTGTTCCCTATAAGTTAAAAAGTAATATTTGTTAGAAAATTCCATGTCCGTTCCAATGAAAAAGCAAGTAATGTCCAGAAAAATCTCTTGAATGAGGGCGCGGATGCTCCGTCAGCTATTTTAGTTTCGGGCGCCGTCACCGCTGGCCCTCTCTCTTCTTCGTGCGATGCATTCTGTTGCTTGGATTGCTCTGGATCTGCCCTTTCTCAGTCGTCTGCGTTCTTACTCATGAAAATCAATTGACTCATGGGCCTTTGATAAGCAGATTCCATGTCGTTGACGTAGTATAAAGTAAACCATCGCTAACTTAAGGCGAGTTAGTTTGCATGAGTTCTTGCTTGCACGATCCAGATCTAAAGCGCAAAATGTAGGAGTCGTCTGCCATGAAATTCTTCTTAACCAAGTGCTTACCATACCATATCAATTAAGAATTAAAGATAGTTGGACAGTGGTCTTAAATTTTCTTATGATTTTTTTATAACACGCGAAATCCAACCCTTTTGGCTCAATTGATCACACATATGAATGCAAACCACCACTTCTATGTGTATTAGATTACAGGTATGGCCTCCGAGGTTACCATGTGAATATGAATTCTGTTACATCCAAATCAAACGTTTAATCACTCAATCGGTCCGTCAATGCTCACGAAGTTCTATTAAAGGCTACACAAATCTATCTTTTGTCATTCTCCCAAATCTCTCTCTACCTAGCCCCAATTGTTATCAACAAGTATATTTACTCCTATATAGTGTAAGACGTGATTTATCAAAGCCTCACCAGTTTTTAGGATCTAATTCCAAGTAAATTATCTACGAGAGATACATTTACAGATTTTGCATTTTCTTTCATGGAAATCGTACGTGAAACCACACTAATGCTCATAAGTTGTTCGTTCCATTCTAGTTGAAATTTGATCTAACGATAGGTGGAGATCTAAGTGTAGGAAGCTGCAACTTCTATTTTCACTCTAATCTATATAGAGTAAAAGTTTGGATCGATTTCTATTAAGATTTTAATCTGTTTAATTCAATCAACCTCTGCATATACTGTGATCGATATAATCGTTATTGCTAAAGAATAGTTTAGTTTTTGCCAACACAGAAGAAAATTTGGTTCCTGCGGAAGACACCAAACAAAGAAGCTTAGTAGTAGTGTTGATTTTCCTTACATGGTAATAACTTTCATTGCACCCGTGCTAATTAAATCTTATTTATTTATTTTTTGTATGAAAGTAAGGGTAAAGCCAAATACAAAAAATTAATGTCGAGAGCCTACTATTCCTATTTTTTCAGTAATAAAACATGAAGTTACTCTCCAAAATGAAGTGAAAAGAACCTAGCATTCAAACATTTATTGTGACGGCCCGAGCGGCAATGCGCGGGGAGGAGGGTTGGTGGTGCATCCACGCCTCGGTCCCCGGACGTGCGCAAGGAAGGGGTCCTTGTCCCACATCGCCTAGAGAGGGAGTTCTGAGCTACCTTATAAGGCCATCGGCTCTCTAACTGTACATATGCGTTTTCTTGGGATAATATGAGCTGCTCCGAGAAGAATAAAATCGTGACAATATATGTATAGTTGAGACCAGGGCATTACAAGTGGTATTAGAGCCGACTCTCGACCGCGGCTGAGCCACATCGAGGATCCTATGCTCTCAAGGGGGGAGAGTGTGACGGCCCGAGCGGCGGTGCGCGGGGAGGAGGATTGGCGGTGGTATTAGAGCCGACTCCCGACTGCGTGTGGTCTCAAGGGGGAGAGTGTGACGGCCCGAGCGGCGGTGCGCGGGGAGGAGGATTGGCGGTGGTATCGAGCCGACTCCCGACTGCGTGTGGGCTACAGCGAGGACCTTATGCTCCCAAGGGGGGAGAGTGTGACGGCCCGAGCGGCGGTGCGCGGGGAGGAGGGTTGGCGGTGCGTCCGCGCCTCGGTCCCCAGACGTGCGCAAGGAAGGATTCCCTCTCTTGTCTCACATTGCCTAGGGAGGGAGTTCTGGGCTACCTTATAAGGCCATGGGCCCTCTAACTGTACATACGTATTTTCTTGGGGTAATATGGGCTTTTCCGAGAAGAACAAAACCGTGATGACTTAGTGTCCAAAACGAACAATATTTGTACATTTGAAACCCGGGGCGTTACATTTATTGATCCAAGATAAAAAAAGCTAGCCAGTAGTATGATTTCCTTCCATAAAGTTACGTTACACCTAAACTCAGAAAGAGAGCTTGACTTTCATGATACTTTACGCAAAGATGAGTCGACGTTATCAACCATAGGCCAACATTATATTTTGTTTAGTTGTCATAGTGTATCTTCTTTAAAATCAAAATCAATAGACACGTGGGCAAATCATCTTTTTGCCTTTTTTGTATAGGCAAAACGGTTAAAATCCGGCGACAAGTGATTCAAGATAGGGTCATCATCATCGAAAACTATTTCGCGTGCGTATTTTTCTCATTAAGTGCAGAAGAAAAACTCCACAAACTAGAAATAAGAAAAACAAAATTGCAAAGAAAAAGTGTTTCGCGGCATCGGAATTTGAGGAATGGATTACACCCCGTCCCTCTAGATCTTGGCACTTGTTGCAAATCGCCCCATGACTTCTCAATTTTCGCAATGCTCCCTCAAGTCTTGAAATTGGTTGCAAAGCCTCCCCCTAGTGTTGGCTCGGGCCAATTTTCACAAGGGGCTTATGTTTTCAATATTTTTACAAATTTAACCCATACTTTTAAAATAATTAGTCAATAATAAATTTTGCATTTGATTTTGATTACTGCCTACAAACCTCGTCCAAACTTTCAAAGGCATGTGTAATCACCTAAAAGATTTGTGTATCATTTCTACAAATGGTTTATTAGGGCTCGCAATAGAGGGTAAGTCAAAAGCAAATTAAGAAATGCAAATAGAAGTCCTAACATTGCGAGAGACAGCAGAACCTGCAGAACTTGTTTGTTAGCACATATTAAAGTGATTACTCAGTAAGTCAATCATTTGAATTGTTGAATAAAAGACACAATAATTTAGCACTAAGATCAATCTATAGCAACACGGTATGAACATAAGATTTTCATGCGGTGTGATGATGTGTCTAGTTATATTATAAAAAAAAAAAAAAAACCAAATGAGTATAACTACTTCCTTTCATGAAGTTTTTGTGTGAGCAATATATTTATAAATCAAAGGAAATGATTTTATAATTTCTATTGCTAATAAAAAGTGGAAGAGAAATACAAGGGAGAGTTAGGGCAACTTCCCATACGTGCCAAAGTTTGGGGGTTAAAATGCAATTTGCATGTTATTATCCGACAGATTCACCCTCCATGAAAGATCAAATCAGTCACGTGACAAGCACATGGTCGGTGCTCAAACTGAAAGATGATGGAAGTCGCACCAGTCTGACATTGCAACCGATTTCAAAATTTAGGGAAACATCGCAAAAAATCGAAAAGTCAGGGGCAATTTGTAATAAATTCCATAACACGGGGGTCAAAAGCGCAATTCACCCATATTCCGGCCACCTTACTATCCACCATTCAAAACCAAAAATCCAAAACCATCCAAAACCATATTTCGGACATTCCCATCTCTCTCTCTCTCTAAATGGGCTGCTGCGGCGACGACGACGCCGACGACCGGGAGCCTCCACCTCGGACCCCCGATCTTTCTCCGCCCCCACCCTCCGCCGCCTCCTCCTCGTCCGCCTCCGCTGCCGACGATTCCACCATCTCGCCGATGAACTCCCACTTCTCCGCCCTCGCCTGCCGCGACACCCTCCGGCTTATCTTCGAGAAACTCCCCGTCCCGGACCTGGCCCGCGCGAGCTGCGTCTGCCGCATCTGGAGTTCCGTCGCCTCCGATCGCGACATGGTCACCCGAGCCTTCGCGGCCCCCTGGAGGTTGAAGGAGGTGGTCGGCGTCCCGAGCTCGGGCAGCTTCTGGAGGGATAATGGCGTGGGGAAGTTCGCGATCTCGCACCGGATTAAGCGCGGCGATAGCGTCGCGAGCCTCGCCGTGAAGTACTCCGTTCAGGTAATGAAGTTTCTGTCCCTTTTGCTGTATGGATTGTGAGCAATACTGTGAATTACGTTGGCGGCGAAATGATTTTCTCTCGCAGTATACTTTAAACGTTTGCAAATGACATGCTTTGGCGATGCATTTTCGATGGAGATTCACTTTCGGCAGATTCTGACGAACAAATGGATTGCGATTTCATTTAAAAGTTAGCTAAAGTGGTGTGTACAGCTACAGCTTTGGAAACTTTACGAAGAAGGTTTCTTGGTAGTATCCTTCTGATGTTTCGGAAGCCATGTAGGTTTGTTCTGCATGTAGTCATGTGTAGCCAGGGTTAGACGTGGGTGGGTCCGTTTGAGTGAAGTGGACGGAAGCTGGGAGCCTTATTGTGAATTTTCATGGAATTTCTGGTGGGTTTGCTTTGCTTATGGCTTGGAATCCATCTGGTTTTCTTCTCCGGCATAGATTGTCTATTTGGTTATTCATTGGTGCTGAGAGGATGGGTGGGGATGGGTTAGGTGCTTTTCATAATATACGAATTTGTGATCCTGAGTTTGATTGCTAAAATGGCGAATCCCGAAGAATGCTGAGGACTTGTTGGTTGAGGAATGCTGTACAGCTAGCGACAATTATCAGGTCTTTGCAGAGGCTTTTCTCCTTGAAGAAGCATTCCGTCATTCCTCCACTATAACAGCCAAAGTTGGATAGCTCTGTTGATTGGTGCAGGATTGTCTTAGTACATAGTTTTGTTCAATTTCGGGCATGGCTCTTTTATACCTCCATTCGATTGGGTTCCGGCCTCTTTGATAAAGGTTAGCTTGGGGAATTTACTAGGAGAAGAAAAATGTTGACAAGTTGCTACACAGTGTCCATATCATTTGATGATGTTCATAGCTTCTTTGTGCAGGCTGGTGGTTGAATAACTTCAACGTTAATGACAGATTTATCCCATTGAGTAGGGTTAGTTATAATTTTACGCTGTTGCTCTATATTGTATCGAATAGGTGGTAGGATAGATGCTCAATGGAATTTACTACTGCAAATCTTATAGATTTATTCCCATTGGAGAAGGCCAGACTAATTGACATACGGATTTTGTAATTTTGGAGTGACTTCATCTTTTAGTGAAGCCTAAAATATAAAGAAGGAAAAGGAAATGGTTACACTTGGAAGTCATTGTCACGGTTTCTTCTGGAGGTATGGAGGAAGGTTGAGGCTTGAACAAAAATGTTATGTCTTAGGGAGCATAGGGTCCTCTTGATGTAAAACATTATGAAATCTCTTCATGTTGTAAAGTTTTCTTAAGTTTGCCAAGCAAGAAGCATCTCCGGTTACTAATAGCAAAAAGATATGCTTGATTGACGGCCACATATTGAGCATCTTAATGGATAATCACAATCTCTTAATTCCCAGAACACACAAGGCTAAATGATGCTCAGATTTTGCAAGTCATCAGTGTGAAATGATGGGCAATGCACTTTGTGATCGTCATGATAGTTCCTCTGACTTAATAATATTGACATGGAAATAGTAGATGATTCTGCAGTGGTGGTATTGATTCATCGAAATGGTTGAACGTGAACCTCATATTCTGAGAACTTAAGTTGTTTGTGCAACTAGGAAGTGAATATGTCTTTATATGGAAATTTTCCATGGTTGTAGTCATAATAATCCATGAAATAATGATGTCATGTAGTTAGATCTCTCTGGATTCAATGTTTTGATAACTGTTGGTAGAGACTTACTTTTAGAATGGCTTCCCTGAAATTTTTTTTTCTTCCCTGCTTCAATGTTTTCTGTCAAGCATATCCTTTTGTGCCTGTCTACACCGCATGTCACATGCCTAAAAGAATTTCTTTTGTGCTGTCAGGTCATGGACATAAAGCGCTTGAACAACATGATGAGTGATCATGGTATATATTCGAGGGAGAGATTGTTAATCCCCATAAGCAACCCTGACATTCTTATCGATTCCACATGCTACATAGAGCGAGATAACCATGCAAAGAGGGAAGTCGCCGTGCTTTACCCAGAAGGCGTCCAGGACATAGAGATAAGTTCTTTGCTAAAGAGGACAACCTCTGAACGAGGGAAGAAGAGAATACTCGACTCGCTTAGGAGGAGCATGCAGGTTGATGACGGGACTGCTCAGTACTACTTGTCTATCTTTGATGGTGACCCAAGGGCTGCACTCTCGGAATTCTCGGAAGACCTTAGGTGGGAGAGACAGGTGGGATTGGCCTAAATGAGATGGTTAGGCAACATTATGGCTGCTTTAATAAGATGAAATGAATGGTGACGGCAGCTTGAAGCACGGGACTGGAATTGAACCTATTTCTCCATGTGTGTGAATCTTCAATTCCACCAAGCCGCATCTGTTTCTTTGCATTTTGGGGCAACTTCAAGCGTCGATTAGCTTGTTTCCCCATCACTTTGTGGATAGAACCTTGTATAATGCGTTTGTAATTTGCATTTCATAGTAAATATAGTGTCCAAAAGGAGAAGGGTGGTGGCTATTGTATGATTCTCTGATCAAGTGATCAACGTACTTATATTTTTAGCCTTTTGCAAAGGAATGGAACATATGGTTTATTTATGCGTGGACTGACTAATATATTTACACGAGACTCACCAATAGACAGAAATAGAATTGACAAAGAGTATCCGTTGCCGAAAAATACCCAAACATTGATTCTTTGTGTGTGGATTGACTGATGTTTTAGCGAATGGTCCGAGGTGTTGATGAACTTTTGGCTGGGCTTGTAGATGTAGCTATGGGTGGACAGATCTTTTAAATTCGATGACTATTGTTGTTGAACAAACCTCTTGAAGGTCAGTAATTTGGGAGCATTACCACTGACCAAGGTTGTTCTGGTGTTCTGTATCAGTAAGTTCATAAATATTGTTAGTAATAATTTGTAAAAAAGATGATCAGCAACGTATTTGGCTTGTGACATGTTTGTACCGAAACTTCCATAAAAAATACTGGGGTTTGGATTGTTCCAAAATTTTCGTTCATTTTAATAATTTATAAATACTTAGTTGTACAAGTTGTCAACATGTTCAAGTCATTAATTATTTTATGAAGTTACATATCCTAATTCAAACGATACACAAATTTTCTTTAATTAAGTTATGAACTAGTTTTAATTTGACCGATACACAAATCTTAATTCATATTAAAGTCATTAATCTGTTTTAAAACTTGATCGTATTTTTTAAAAATGTTAAAACTTAATTATATCTTTATAATAATTTTTAGAATTTGATCGCATTTTTTTGAAAGTTTTAATATTTCCAATACTCTTATTTCTTTAATCTATTTGAAAGTTATAAAATTGTAATTTGATTGTTGAGTTATTAATAGCTAATATCTCTAATTGAACATTGTTGTTAGCATTTACTTAGTATATAAAGCCAATTAATAAGATAGATTAAAGCCAATTTTTAATCTATCATTAAATATTTTTTTGACCGAATCCATCATTAAATTTTTTTTTTGGTCGGAATCTATCATGATATTTGACAGTAGTAAAATAACCGTTTCGAGGTAACTTATAATAATTCATCGGCCCAAAGAGTTTTGTCGGTCCATTTTCCTGTTCCGGCGTTCCGTTACTGCACCGCACGAGAGCAAGCGAGAGGGAAAAAAAATGGAAAGAGCTTGGAGAAGACGCTCTTGACTTTCGCGCGGCCGGTTACCACCGGCCAGCGCCTCCGAGCTCTCGCCGGCGATCGACTTTCGGGCTAACCGCGCATTGGGTTCCGGCACTTTTCCCCAGCGAGGGTCGTGGGAAGGTTCCCGCAGATGGAGGAGCCGCCACTCCCGACGGAGGGAGAAGGTTTGCAGCCCAGTACAGCGGCGTCGGTCCGGAGAAGGACCCCGCGATTTTCAGCGTCCGGATCGTGTCCATCGACTAGCGGTAGGGCAAACATGAAAATGAATGGAAAAGACTCGTTTTTTAACTGTGCCCACGGACGATTATGGGTGATCGCGGCGTGGGAACGTTGTTGTTGTGTGGAAGAACACTCTAACTAGATGAGAAAAGTAAACAAAAATAATCAAGAACGCGGAGATTTACGTGGTTCGGCGAAAGATCCGCCTACATCCACGGGAGAGAGACGATTTCTTATTTGAGCATATAACTTGAGTACAAGGTACAACGCCGAAAAATAAAAAATAGATCTTCGGATCCCCACGTTCCTAATGCTAGTAGGAAAGGAATTCCACCATAAAGATATTATCAAATTTGAAACTAACTGATAAATCTTCAATGATTATCCCCTATATATTAGAGATATCATGATACACCCTAGTTACATTGAACCAGGACTATTTCCCATGAAAATCTCTTATAGATAGGTCCAAATTTAGGAAATATATTTGGAAACAAATAGCCTGCAATCTTCAAGCCTTCCTAGATTTCCTGATCGACTTTTTAACTTCGAATTTCCAATCGATCAAATGTTGTGGAATTCAAGACAACATCAACAGTTGTTGGGTCTTGCTGTTTCATGGAGCTGCGGCTGAATTGGTGTCTTAGAATTGGTCTTGATATTGTCTTCTCCTAGAGGAGAAGAAGGAAAACAGATGGAAAAGAATCGTTCTTTTACTGTGCCCGCGACGGTTATAGGTAGCCGCGGCGTGGGAACGTTGTTGGGTCTCGCCGTTTCATGGACCTGTGGCTGAATTGGTATCTTAGAATGGGTCTTGCCGTTGTCTTCTCCTAGGAACAGCGGTGCTTTTGAAGTTATTCTATGTTTTTATCGTAATAAAATGTATGTTACTTGTCTTCGGTGAAAAAAGAATGAGAGTCTGCTCTCATCTTTTGAAGCATAATTTTTGTGTTCGCTTCTTTGGTTATGGAATCTAGTGGTAAGTAGGAAATGCCAGAGAAGCCTGTGGTTTGAATCTGGAAGCTGTTAGTTTTGTTTGCTAGAGTAGGACTCAATCAGTTACTGCATTGCAGACAAAAGTTTGTTTGCTTTCTTATGAGTGCAAGGAATATGCTTGGCCTAGTGTTCTGTTATGAAGAACTTATCAGTTTGTCAGTGGATGTCTTATTCGGACTTCTTGTTGGGGCTGCTGGATTGATGTTAAGTGATTGCCTGGCATGGATATACGCAAGGATTGATTAAAATTTTAGCACAGAGTCATGGAATCAGCACATTGGTGTCTTGATAATTTATTACATGATTGGTTTGGTTGCTTAGAAAATCCAGAGAGTATTGAATATTTCTCTTAATATTTGGTGGGCATTGTTCAACTCATCGTCTTCTTCCGTAGACTGATGATTACTTTTCGTTTGGAGAGTGTAGTTGTCTTGATGATGACATATTTGAAATTCGCTTTTTTGTTGCTGATGCAAAGAGAAGAAGGTGCGCTTACAGTTTTCATGTGGCATGGTCCCATGTCAATCTTTTAAAATTCTGTGTGAGGATTTGACCTTTAACCTGCAAAAATAACAGTTACATTTACTAGACAGTAGCTAGAAATTTACCTAGAAATATCTACTTTTGTATGTTCATAATCTTGTTCATGATTGATTGATGAAGGTGAAAAAGTGAATGAGGTTCCTGTAATAAAAGTATATGGTTCAACTCCTGCTGGTCAAAAAACTTGCTTACATGTGCATAAATTGAGTGTAGTCCTTGTTTATTTGTAGTTTTTTAATTGTTCCAAGTACTTGCTTTACCCCCCTTGAGCTGTGGAGCAATGAAAGTAACTTCCTTTCTGCCGATGAAGAATTTAAACCAGCATGGGTTTACAGACTTGAGTTGAGGTATATGCTACAAGATAAAAGGCAAATTCAGGATGCAGAAAGTTTCTTCCACTTTCTGCTCGCAAGTGGCACCATATTGGCAACAGTCTACTTTCTTTGACTGGCTGGACACTAGTTGAATGTCTAAATAACAAATGAGGAGCTTACGTGGCTCCAAGCAATCTACTGTGAAAAGTACATGATGCTTGTCCATGGCATAGGTCATGAGACAGCAATATCTTGTACATTTTTTTCGTACTGGTTCTAAATTACGTTTTTTTTCTTGTAGGCTTTACCCTATCTGTATATACCATGTACAGATATTCCTATCCATCCAACGTGTGAAGGTACTTGTGCGTGTTACAGATGCATAGGCTGCTTTGTGCATATCCTGGTTTGAAGAAATTAATCAACGTTTCTCTCAGTTCACAATACCTCTAGCATGTAGCTTGTGTGTTTTCAGGGTGATATGTTCTTTTGGCAACATGGCTGTGGTTTTACTTGACCAGTTTTTGTCAATGTCCTCGTAATATAATGTTGTTGTAGACTTTACCTCAATTTCTTTGAATTATTCGTGCTTTTATATATTTCAAATTCATGTTCTGCTACTAGCGTGGAATTAATTGGTCACTGTTGAATTGCACAGGGGATGCATTTACAAATGCTGTCTCTCTAGCTATGGAGAAAGCCTTGAAGGTATAATTTGTCATTCTTCGAAAATATTAAGTCCTAGCTTTAACTTATTGTGCGATTCACTTGCTAGTTCGTATCTGAAAGGATTGTTTTGTGAGTTACTACTGCTCAAAGGCAATGCTAGCGTAAAACGGCAACACGTGCATGGTTGCAGCCTTGTAAGAGCAAGGAGATTTTATGGTTATCATGCATCTGAAGAGCTGTTTGTCAAGATATACCTGTATCCATCAATGACAGCTTGTGTATATATATATTTTCTGCCTGAATATTCCATAGCAACATCTTTGTGGCACCTTGACTGAAGCTTTAGCTATCATCCACATGATGTCTCACGTACTGCCAAGCTTCTTTTGGTACTCTTCTTTCTTTATCAATAGTGCCTTATTGGAATTGGTATTGCTTTGGAATACTAAAGAGTTTTCACCATTTTGCTCTAGATTTGGTACTTGTCATCTTTGGCTTCTTCAATTGCATGCGTTCAAGTGTATTCATTGTTTTGATCTGGAGTGTGCATGCCTGATAACTAAATTTTTGTTTTATCATAGCAAGAAAGCATTTGCTATTCATATTTTATTTGGGGCATCCCAGAAATATATGGGCCAAAATTTGGCAATTTAGTTTTGATTTATTGAGAGGCCTGAGAAAATTAGCATATATTTTGTTCTTCGACAGAGTAATATAAATGTATCAGTGGAAGTCCACTAGTCATTAAACGTGGCTATAGGAGTATGTTCTGTTGAACATTTTCTGAGATGCAGGGAAGTTTTCTCGAAAGAAAACCTTGTAAATGGAGATGTTAGTTTTGGTAAAAAAAGGCAAACGTCTGAATACCATGCTAAGATTTCATGCAAAAATCACTTTACATACTCGAATTTTGAAATTTGCAAATTGCATCGTAGGCCCAAACTGCATAGTCCAAAGGCCAAATTGCCCTTCCTTCAACAAACTTTAGAAAAGATTATCCCAAAAGCATTTCCAAATTCTAAACCCAAACCTAATCATCTCCACCAATCACACCACTCAAAGGCTTCACAGCCACCAGTTGCCATCTTTGGCTGCGCTCTAGCTGTCTTAAACCTCTATTGCCAGTCTCTCTCTCTCTCTCTCTCTCTCTCCCCCTCCCCTCCCCTCCCCCTCCCCCATCTCAATATTAACAACACTCTCGAATTGGTGGTTTTAAAAGTAGTGGATGAAAATTGGTATGTGCGTGAAAGTTGGGATGGTATTTGGATTTGTTCCAAAAGGTTATCTTCTATGAGGAAGGTTTTCTTGTAAGAAAAGCTTGTTATCAATATATTAGTTTTGACAAAAAAAATGTGTCAGGCAATACATGTGCCTATAGTCATCTTGTTTGTCTATTTCTCTTTTATTCATGGTCCAACATCATTTTCCAGGGAGGGGCAGTATTTGACAGAAGTTTGCAGCCGCATGAATCGCATATTCCCTATCTGCTTCAGTTTCTGGTATTATCTTGCGACATCAGTTTGTCTTTCTATCTTATCCAAATTTGCCTTTCTCTGGTTCTATAGTGGGTGAGTTTGCAAGGATGGGTCATTAATACCCTCATGCCCAGACTTGCTATCTTTCATTTGTGTGTTTCTTGATGCACTTGAGATTAATTAATGGCAGGTTGACTATAACTTATTTGGGATGGGTCTTCTTCATCTAATGAGAATAAGGTTTCGACATCCAATACCAGATATTTTAGCTCCAAAGATATGTAGTGATAATGATCAAGGAAGACAGGTGATGGCAAAGTCATATTGCATGTTTGCTGCTTTTAAGTCATATTTATCTTCTCTTATATGGCGGATGCCATACAAGACCGTCTTTCTTTTTATGCTTCATATCGTATATGGTTTTCATAATATACAGGTACGTATGTTTGTGGATAGTCAATGATACTTTGAAGTTCCTCATCAGGTTGACTCGGGTAGGGATGGCCACCGCTCATATTTACTTTGGGTAGGGATGCCCACCGCTCATAATATACGTCCGGTGTAATGTAGCTATGGCTGTTGACCTTATGATGAGAATTTTGCAAGTGGCTGAGCATGCTTTAGTAGGTGCACTGATGCCTGAATAATGAATATGACCCTGTGGCCAAGATATCCATCATCCTCTGTGTTCAAGCCAGAGGACTTACACCTTTTTCGCTCCAAGCGAAGAGAGACTCGAGTCTGGGATATATACAGTAGAAGCTACCTTGAGAATCAGATGGCTGTTGCACTCGGCAGAAAAGTTAGTTCCGAATACTCAATCTTACGATTGACCAATAATTGAATGAGCCTAATTGAAAAATCAAGATAGGATAGTGTAATGTATCATATTTTGTGTATCAAGATATAATAAACTTGGATAAATGGAAATATAGTGTAGATGAAATTTTTCCTATAGGAAGTACAATAAAAGTTGATAGAATATCTTATACTTATGGTATAAAAGCTATTTTTCTAAAATAACAAACTTCTTAAATTAATGAAAAATTAAATATAAATAATATTTGTATTCTAATATAAAATAAAAATTTTAAAATAACAATATATATTGAATTTCTTTCTATTCCATAATATATTTTCTGTATATAATATATATGTATATATATATATATATATATTTAGTATTAATATTTCTTACATATCTAGGTTTTGGGTCCTATGCAAAGCTAGGCAGGATGGCCCTGCAGTGTTCGCAAGTCTGAAGTTTGAAGCCAACTAGCCCGTGCAATGTGTACAATATGCTTTTCTGACTCGTCCCCAAATGTCATCTGTCTCGCTCGTAATGGCGAAACTTGCCACAGAAAATGTGCACAAATGTGTGTATTTGGCTCGGATCGTGGCACTCAAAAATCGAAACTTGATCGAGTATTGTTTTCTTGACTCGAGTTCGGCTCGCTAGCAAAATGCTTGGGGACAACCCAAAGCCACCTAAAGAATGGCAAGAATTATTCGAATGATCGACAGTGAACAGATGAGAAGGGAAGATGGGACCGAATCCTGTCTAATGATGGTGATTTTGCTATGGGTCGTATGGTTTTTCTATTTTCAGTTTGTTAGTAAATTACCTTACGGATCCTAATTTTCCTTTGGTGTACATAACTATCCATTTTCTCTTTCTGGCCACACGGTAAAGTAGTGTTGGAAATGCTATTTTTTCAAATTTTTTGGAGATCGTCAGATGAAAACGAATATATAAGTAGGAAGGTAAATTAAGAAAAAAAAAGTTTACTTTGTCAATTTCAAACAAATACTTAGGCACTAGTTAAGCAACAAAGGAAATAATTTGGTAGTCAATACATCGACTTAGTACTTGTCGATTCCGAGCTTGGCTCAAAACTTGGACTTGTCTTGAGCTCCGGAGAAATTGAATCAAAGTCCAAGTAGACAGCCAATGAATCAACCTTGCGAGTATTAACTACTAAAATTCCACCAATGTAATCTAGTACGGGATAGGGGAATTTCTGAGAGTGGCCCAAAAAAATTACTTCGAATGAAACTTGAATGCATGACTCTTGTTGAGAGTACAGTAACAACCTAAATAATATCGGATTACTGTAACGTAACAAAACAATTTCTCCTCGTGTAAAACTAATAGGAAACAATATAATAGAGCAATATAAATACCAAGCATGCAAACACAAGATCATTTTTTACGTGAAAAGCCTCCTTGGTATGAGGAGATAAAAAACCATAGGACCGGAGTCCACCCAAATTCTTCACTATTAACAAAATTGGGTGAACAAAGTTCTTCTCTAGTAAATACTAGAGGTACATAGTAGTAAAGATTTCAAGAACATCATTCTTGATAAAACGCATAAATTTCACAAGAGATGTAACCTGATGTAAGGAGCTTCATTTGAAAATCAAACCGTTCATATTTGAGAAAAATGTTCCACAAACAAACTAACAAAATTTCAGCTCAATCAGATACTACCCTCAAACCAGATTTTCTACTCTCTTTTTCTCGTCATTGCATCTCAACTAATATCCTTTGCGGCTATCACATAAAAATAGTGAAAACTCCTATTTCTCCATATGACTTATAATATGCGCTCAAGCCCTTGAGTTTGCAATTCATTTGGCTTCCTCCGCATGAAAGTGAACTCAGCCAATAGACCTGTGACCACAATATGGCCTAATAGAGTTGGAGTATAAACCAGTTAGAGATTACGCAAAAAATTGGTTCTTTTGTAAAAATATATGGTTGGTCTCTTCTGCTTTATGATTCATGGTTAAATGATCAAGTTTGAGATTACACAATTGGTGTCATTGCAAAATGCCAAGAGATGAATTTTTTGACGTACTCATATCAGAGAGACAACTGTACACTAAAACTTTCATTTTTGGGTTAGAAATTCTTTCAAAAGAGAAAATAATGTCTTTT
Source organism: Eucalyptus cloeziana (assembly GCA_014182715.1). Lineage (NCBI taxonomy): Eukaryota > Viridiplantae > Streptophyta > Magnoliopsida > Myrtales > Myrtaceae > Eucalyptus > Eucalyptus cloeziana. The sequence continues at coordinate 25,874,634 of CM024635.1, read as the reverse complement.
TGGAAACCTTTTCATCGAAACTCTTGGCTGCACTAGACAGATTTTTTTGCTGATTCCACGATGTTCGCTGTTTCCACGAAAATAGTTTCTCTTCCAGTCACAAGAGGACATCTCAACGGTGATCTTGTCAAGAAATTTAATTTCATACCTAAACTTCACACACAGAACCACCTACACAAGCCCTTTTGAGATTTAGTCTTTGCTAAAGAATAGCACGATATCAAAGCTTTGCAAAGGACTACTACACCCCATGAGAAGTGGCCGCTTGATATCAAGAATCCTATGAAGAGTTTTAACAACCCGGAGCACATGATAAACGCCAGTGGCAAAGAACTCTGGAACGCCTTTCCATAATGTCTCATGACAAAACTCATTGCTATCTGCATTGCCATCTCGTGGCATTTGGGAACTTTCTCCAAATTTCATGGAAACAGATTAAATCTACACAAGAAGTATCGGATTAACTAATTATCAATACATGAAGACATTCGAGATCATAGCATCCCAATTTACCCCATGAAAGATGAGGTACTAATGCATAAACATCGTTTGCTCCAAGACCAAAATCTGGGGACATGTCTTGCCACAGATTCCAGGTGTCTCTAATTAGTTCACAGTTGGACCGCAGTTAGCAGAGACTTCATTAGCTGGCCGATGAAGAGGAACACGACAGACTTGTGTAAGCAATTAGCAACAATTTCCTTGCTTGTGTTTTGGAACGGAACTGGTGTTAATAGAATTATGCTGAAAAGGTGATGTGCCTAAACTCCAGAACAGAAATATGAACATGTACTTGGTTGTTCCCCAATATCCAATTAGCGAAATCAGCAATTCAGTATAGTGTGATAGGAGACAAATTTGGACTTCACAAATTCAACACTGCAAACATGAGACTGAGCTTTTCAATCAGAAACCTATCTGACAATGTCCGAAGGATATTGTCACACCAATAAATTGATAGAAAAGGAGGAGATTGTCATCACGCACCCTTGTATATAGGTTTTCAGGTGAAATTCCACAGCTCATATAGTATAAGCACACAAGTTTTTCTTTCATAGTTATGGCATTACTGGCTATGCATACCTCCCTCTACAGAGCTTCATCAAGTTCGGGAGTGATATGGTAGAATGCAACTGCATCAAACAACTTTGCATTAGGATAACATACAAGAATATCAACAGGCACGTATTTGATTAACAGAGAGGTAGAACCTAATGAGCATACATGAAGCAGATTCAATTGAAAACACTCAAGTCAATTATTTGGGTATAGACCAGATCACATGTTGGGATCTTCACCAACATCAAAACTTCCTCAAGACACTCCAGCTGGCACACCAGCCTCTACAAGGTTGGCACGCAAAATGGCCCTCAGTTGTTGTTGATGCTTCCTCTTAAAAAATCCCTCCTCTTCATTTTGATTGGTCTCTGGTATCGAATTTGAAGCTTCTTAGACAAGTTAGCCAGACCTAGATCAATCATCTGATAAAACAATTCCATGTCAACAATAGGATCAGACAAGATGAAAACTAATTAGCCAATTCTTGAGCCTCTCAACCCAACTTGTTTCACGGAGCAGCCAAAAATTGTCCCAATTGTGCAAAATGTCATCTATATGGCTCTTTGAATCAAAGTCCAAAAGTAATCCTTGATCATTACATAGACCAACCAGACCTGGCACAGAAGCAGTACAAGTTTACCTTGCTTGATAATTTTTCAAAACAACAGTTTGACCACTGGCAATAAAAAGCTGATCTGCAATCATACATCACAGAAAATTAAAAGGTGTTTGCTCTAAGCAGGATATCTTCCATTAGTCTAATTTGACAAGAAAGAACTCACAACGGAGTCCAAAACGGCCAAGGACTTTTCCAAAGAAAATATTAATCTCAGATGGAGGGAAAAGTAGTTTTTGGGCGCGGTTTACAACATTTAGTAGCACAAGATCATTTTGCCTTTAGATGAAAAATTCAATCCTTGGTTTAAGGAGAGGGAAACCGTTAAATCACTAGGTTACCGAGGTTGACAATTTCATTCATTGCCTTAGAAGCCGCGAATCTGTTCACAATCTGCAAAAGCTGCCAATGGAAGGATATATGAATATCTAATGCCATGGTGCAGTCAACAGCAAGTACACATTGGCAAATCCGGAGTATCTAAAATCAAGCAACTAGACCCTCAGTCGGGAGCAAAAGTATCACTCTATTTGCTCGCTCTGGCCGTAGGGTGAACAGTTGACGAGATGACCAATGCCTTCTATCGTACGCAGATCCACATTTTGGTTTACATCTTGATCTTGGCTGAAGCATCATGTCAGCTTCTATGACCAATTCTTCCACTCCTCCAATTATGTAAGACTATGAATTCAGGGAACGACAGAATGTGATATTCCCACATTACTTTAGTAATTTCTAAAGACGCGTGTTCCGGGAAGTTTTGGTATCGTCTCCAATGAGTCGCACCCAAAAATGTCCAAATAAATCAAATCCAAGTTTTCAAGTCCCCGAAGTTGAGTTTCCTGCAGTCTCCTGACACTAGAGATGGTAACTTCTCATAGGCCAACAAATCTGGCAACATCTCCATTCATTTGCATCCTGTGATATTCATGTCCCTTAGAGATCTTGATTCCTCAACCCCAGCAATCTCCGTGACACAGAGAAAATACTTCAACGTGAATTTGTCTAAATTTTGAATTTTCGATAGGTTTGGTAGTCTTCTTAGGAATTCGCACTTATCTGTGTATATGTTTTGGCAAGACAAGAATCTCTCAAAGCTCTTGACACTATGTAAATTGCAGCAACCATTGATCCTCAACTCTTATGGTCGCAAAGCATGATAGGTCAGGTAATCTTTCAATGGACCCACAACAACATATATACAATGCCTTTGATCTATCAAGACCTCGAATTTCAACTAGATTGTCACAACAACTAGCTGTTAATTTCTTGAAACACCGTACTTCTGAAAGGATTAGCCTTTCAATGGAATTGTAGTGTAATATATGTATCTCCTCCAAGAACCTCAAATTATCAAGGCTTTGAATGTCAACAAGATTACGGCAACATTCAACATATAATCATTCCAGCTGATTTAATTGTGAAATGTCCAATCTTTTAATGGAACCACACTCTCCTATTGAAAACTTTTTCAAATACCCAAATCCATCAAGCTTAGGCAATATTAGCTTGGGAGAGGAGGCAACATAATGTTTTGAGGGTCTTGAGGTAAGCTCCGGAATGTATTAGAGTAGATTGCATCTAAAAAGATCAAGTACTTCCAAATTGATTAGGCAAGAAAGCTGTGGCAATTTGGGACTCTAACCAGGAAGCGTTAGATATTTTAAGTCGAAAGGAAGCTTTGCTGACACCCGGAGGTTGTCACAGCCTTTTAAGTCAAGCATTTTGAGAAAAGAAAGATTTCGGATGCTTTCTAGCAGGTTAGACATTCGTGCATTAGTGATATAGAGAATCTCGAGCGAAGACAAGTCACCAATTTCATTTGGAACCCTTCCAGACTACCGCAGTTTGTGAGAAGTAGACTCCGCAATCTTTTCAACCTCCCAATAACATTGGATAACTTTTCAATCACAGAATAATTCACGTTCAAATCTTGCAAGTTCTATAAATCCCCAATTGAGTTAGGGATTTCTCTCAATGACCGACAAACTTCTAGATTAAGGTGCAGGAGGGAAGAAAGATTCCCAATTGAGCTAGGGATATCCCCAAATCGGGACAAACCTAGGCTTTGACCTTCTCCAGCTTCCTTAGAGAATTGATTGACATCGGAAGCTTTTTAATTTGAGTCCAACCTACATTAAGTTCTTTTAGTTCCTCTAATTTGCCCACTTGCTCTGGCAGCTTCTTGAGACAACAACACCGTCTCAAGTCCAAGTAAATGAGTCTCTTGACTTTGCCAATAGAAGCGTGGATTAGCTTCAATCTCGTACAGCCTGCCAAGTTGAGTATCTCCAACTCTGTAAAAGCTAAAAGATCTGGAGTACATCTTATTCTACAACATGAAAGGTTGAGAACTTTCAGCTGCTTTGCCACCTATACAAAGGAGAATAATGAGTTGACGGACAAAACACAAACAAACATAAAACATAGATGATGTCTTTTCTTCATCTTACTATGATTGAACTCCATCCTCCCCATTGCTTTGTGATCCAGGGATCCGACAACTCTAGTACCACTAATTTCGGTAGAGACAAATTGGTTGCCGAAGAAGACCATTTGTTAAATATGGCCAATCTTTTCTCCTTTTGAATGCCATCCCAGTGAAGCCATCTCAATTCAGAAAGCAGATTGTTAAAGTCTCCACTTAAAGCCACCCTCCTCAATTGAAGGAACCTTAGGCTCTGTAACCTTTTAAGCTGTTAATTTTTGCACAAAAATGAACATAGTCGTTGCCGAGACGAATTGCTTGGATCCTTTCAGTTCCCTGTGTATCAAATCAATCGACTTGGTGTCTAGATTGGCTTTTTAATATTTTGAGTTTTTTTTTTTCTCTTTATTAAATTATGCACTCGCGCAATTTGTTCATTTTCTAACCTTGCCGTAGGACACCTAAACTCCCATTTTATTTATAATCTTTTGAAATTTAAACAATTTTCTTTTAAATTTTGATGTAAAATAAAATGTATAATATACATTGCCTTAAAAAAAATCTAAGTCGGTGCCCACCTCGATGTTTTGCATATGGTTGTTTGCATAATATTGGCGCCACATCGTTTTGCATCTTATAAGTCAACAAATACTGTTTGACTCCCCTTTTGAAACTGATCATTTAATTAGTAGAAGATGGTGAGAAAAAAAAAATCCCGTATGGCTTTGGTTGACTTCAACGACAATACTTCATGTTTTTTTCCTCCGAACGTTCAGTGGATCCTCGACAGTGTTCAATGAAAGCTAGCACATTAACTCCAAGCACCCAAAACTCCTTTTGAACTTTTTATTTGGATTAGTATCTCGAGCTCGAGCACAAATAGATCTAGTGCCGACGCAATTTTGGAGTGAGCAGATGTTCAAAGGAACAGACCGAGATTTTTGCCCTAGGCTCCAGCAAGGCTTGGCCAGCTGCTTTGTTGGAATTTAAGTCGGCGGAAGACGACTTACCTAATTCCGATGCGCAAACAGCAAATAGCCCCGGAACGAACGTTGAATTGCGAATAAATCACGAACAACACTTCCTCACGTTAGTCTGGATGCAATCACGAGGAAAGCACCCGATTTCCACAGCGTAAATGCCTATTGTTCTTGCAAAGATGAAATGGAACGCCTTGATGGAAAGGGGAGAGAAAATGAAGAAAATGTTCTGAACGTACGTTTGTCCAACCTCTCCAACGGTTGTCTTCAGGGGTCTTTTATATGACCCCATCACACCCCTTCATCGTAGCATATCAAGTCCAAATGGTGCGGTCCAATCGCACCCCATCATGGACGTACTAGCTAAAGTACAACATCTCCCACTCGGACATGATGGGCTTGATAGCTCTCTATCAAGAATATAAGGCATTCAACATTCATCAACTTTACAAAACAATTCATACTAGCAAATAAGCCGTGCGACCAGTGAGTACACGTGCACTTGGGAGCTCAAATTATGCACTTGTTAGGGATAACATAATGGCTACAACCCCGAAAAGAAATAAACAATCGATGTCTCACAGTGCCCTAGATATACTTTGTTACATCAATCCAAGTATACCTATCCCTTAAAGGCTATACTTGATTATTCTCAAAAAACACCATGTATTTACAATTACATCCGCAACCACATAGGGCGATATAATTGGTCGACCAGTAAATACATGTGATAGATGTAAAACAACAATAGTCTTCCTTCGCACTCATGTCTCTCTCAATTTCAGAACAACTGCTTTCCTAGACACGTTCCATAGGCCATATCCATTCATGACCGCCCGTAACATGCTAAAGTAGCAACATTGATCTTTCACTTCGAGAACATAGTCAGAAGTAACATAGGGCACAAAATTGAGGTAAATTATAAATTACTTCAAGGGCTCACACGATGAGTAAATAGGGATAATTTTACTCACATTCCCTTGTTGGTCGTATAATACACATGTAGTATGAATTACATGCTATAGTGGATTACTCTTTCTATAAGAGCGTATGTCATTTATTAAATATATTCACTATACGGATCTTAGCCTAAACATAGTCACGCGCTTCTCACGTACTCATGTTTAGCCCGAGTGCTATATCAGCTCGCTTTCTATAGGGCCCAATTAAGTACTCGCATCTGGCATCTTACAGGCATACATGATTATGGGACTATCATATTCGGTCTTATTATAAATAAATCACAGACCTCATCTTGACTCCAATCAAGGCGACATATTTTATGTACCAGACTTGCTCTTTAGCATTTATTTGTACATAACGTCTCATCCCAACGTGCTTTCTAAAGCACTTGAGGCGATTACTCGTGTAAGTGAGCCAATCATTGCCTGCTGACATACTTTTCAATAATATATGTGTGTTTGTGCTAATCTCATAGTGGATTTGTACTTATTGATTAAAAACATCAAATCACTAATAAACAAACAAGTATAATACATTTGTCTGCAAATACATAAACCAATGATCCTCTACAATAATAGATATCACATTCTACGCAATCCTAGCGACATCCTATGGGTCAAGAATATGTTTCTAGGAATGGCCTTCGTAAATGAATCATCAACCATTCTATTAGTTGAAATGAATTGCAGGATCACTTCTTTCTGCGCTATAATGTCTCTGATGAAGTTATTCTTTATGTCAACGTGCTTTGTCCATCCATGATACTTGGGATCTTTCACATAGGCAATGGCTGCTTGACTATCGCAATAAACTGTCACCGGTCTTGGAACTTCAGTGACAGTGGCTAAATTTTCAAAGAAACGTTTTAGCCATACTGCTTCTTACACTGCGGTAGAACATGCAATAAATTCTGCCTCCATCGTAGACAAGGCCGTGCATGTCTGTTTCTTGCTATTCCAAGAAATCGCACCTCCATTGAGCAAGAACGCATATCCAGAAGTAGATTTTCGCTTATTTAGGTCTCCACCCCAATCGGCATCTGAATAACCCAATAGGCGTAAATCATTCCCTTGGTAACAAAGTCGATAGTCCATAGTGCCCTTCAAGTATCTCAGAATCCTCTTCACTGCTTTCCAGTGTGCTTGACCAGGATTTGATTGATATTGGCTCACCAATCCCATGGCATAACATATGTCGGGTCGTGTACACATCATAGCATACATCAAACTTCCGACTGCACTAGCGTAAGGAACAGTTTCTATTAATTTAATTTCTTCTGGAGTCTTAGGACACATCTTAGTACTTAGGCCTTCACATTGCATGACAGGGGTATCAATAGGATTACAGTGCTGCATATTAAAACGCTCAAGAATTTTCATAATATAAGACTCTTGTGATAAAGTAAGGAGTTTCCTCGATCGATCTCTTTCGATCTTAACTCCTAATATATAAGCAGCTTCTTCCATGTCCTTCATCTCAAAATTGGAGGACAACCATTCTTTTATGGTGATAACCAAAATCTTGTCATTTCCAGCCAATAGAATATCGTCCACATAAAGTGATAAAATCACAAATTTATCTTTGGACCACTTGACATATACACAATGATCTTCTTCGATCATTGTGAAACCAAAAGTTATTATTGCTCGATGAAAACGAAGATACCACTATCTAGATGATTGCTTAAGGCCATATATTGAGCGATGGAGTTTGCAAACTTTATGCTCTTAACCTTTAGCTATAAAACCTGTTGTTGTTTCATATAGATTTCCTCATCTAATTCTCCATTGAGAAATGCCGTCTTTACATCCATTTGATGTAATTCAAGATCCAAATGTGCAACGATGGCTAGAATAAGGCGTATTGAGGCAAATCTTACAACTGGTGAAAAAGTTTCTTCATAGTCTATACCCTCTTGTTGAGTATAACCTTTTGCCACAATGCGAGCCTTATACTTTTCAATGGATCCATCCGCCCTTCGCTTAATCTTGAAGACCCATTTGTTTCCAATGGCCTTACGATTGGGTGGTAGATCAACCAAGTCCCAAACATGGTTTGCCCTCATTGACTCCATCTCATCTTCCAAAGTTTTTCTCCATTCTTCCTTGTCAGAGGATGAGAGAGCCTCTTGAACAGTCTTCGGCTCGGCATCGTCATTTTGAGCAATCATAAATGCTTCCCCTTCAATCTCAAAACGACGACGGGAAATACTTTTACGATTACTTTTACGCAATTGAATTTCTCTTGAATTCAATTCATCAGGCGATGCAACACTCCCACTAGGTCTTGTGTGTTGAGGTAAATCTTCATTTCCCTCTACAACATCAGTGGGTGTGTTATCAGGATCTTCCATTTCATATAATTGGAAGTCCTTATCAATCTCACATCTATTAGGAAAATCGTTCTCCAAGAACGTGACATCTCGTGACTCCATTTCGGTCACACTTCCATCAGCTTGTTCACCTATGAACATGTACCCTTTGGAGTGTTCGAAATATCTTATAAAGATACATTTCTTCCATATAGGACCTAATTTGCCATGTTTAAGGGAAGAATCATGAACATAAGCTGCACATCCCCATGGACATAGACTACTCAAGTTTGGTTTCCTACCAGTCCATAATTCATAAGGGGTGAAGTGACCGATTTTGAGGGCACACGGTTAAGTATAAAGGCAGCAATCAATAACGCATCTCTCCAATAGGAGATAGGTAAATTTGCTTACGCCATCATAGACCTAACCATTTCCAATAGGGTTCTATTCCTTCTCTCAGCTACCCCATTTTGTTGTGGAGTACAAGGAATAATTAATTGTCGTACAATTCCCTTTTCATCACAAAGAGTCTTGAATTGCTCCGATAGATACTCACGTCCACGATCGATTCTCAATGCCTTTATTGTTTTGTTCAACTGATTCTCTACCATCGCTATATATCGTCTAAAGTAGTCTAATGCTTCTGACTTATGGGAGATCAAAAAGACATAACTGAAACGTGTGAAGTCCTCTATGAAAATGATGAAATATAAGGCTCCATGCCTCGCCCTCACATTCAAAGGACCACAAATGTCAGAATGTATGAGATGCAATGGAAATTCAGCTCTAGTCCTTTTACCGAATGGTTTTCTAGTTGCTTTTCCTAGTAGACAATGTTCATATACGGATAGGCTAACATTAGTGAGTGACCCTAAAAGGCATTATCTAGCTAATCTTTGCATTCTTTGCAATCCAATGTGACATAATCTAGCATGCCAAGTGCTTACATCAATCTCAACGTTATTAGAAGATGCAATTAAAGAAAAATAACAATCAACATTAACATTGTACTGATCATAGTCAATGTCTAACACCATAAAACCATTCGATACATGACCTGAACCATAATAAACTGTTTCATACAAAATGTCAACACAATCACCATGGAAATTCAATACATAACCTAAGCTAAGAAGAACAACTACAGAGACCAAGTTTCGTCGAATATCTGAAGCATAAAGGACATCATGCAGGAATAGGTTTCGACCACCACGTAAGATTAATTTACATGTGCCGATACCCTTCATTTCAACTCTTGAGTTATTCCCAACACATATCCATCTTCTTCCAGGCGATATCCGACGATACTCCACAAATGCTTCTCAGTCTCTATCTACATGGTCTGTTGCTCCTGAGTCTATAGTCCACATTGGATGAGATTCAGCAAGCATTACAGTACTAGAAACAAAAGCATTACTCAAAGTAATGGAGTAATAGGGTACCTTTTTCGACTTAGTGCATTCACGAGCAAAGTGACCCATCTTGCCACAATTGTGGCACTCCATCTTGGCCTTGTCATTTTTCCCACCACGCTTCTTGCGTCGAAAGGTCTTACCCCTCTTGGGTCCCTGATCAGTCATCTTCCCTTTGTTGTTGAACTGAAGATTCCTCTTGCGCTTGAAGCCCGAAGCTTTGCGCGAACTCGATTCAGCAACATAAGCATGGGTAGAGAATCTCGTAGCCTCTAGGCACTCATCCTCTAATTCCAAATGACGCGCAATATCATCAAAAGTGACGATGTTCTCATTATGCGTCATATTGATCTTCATATGCTCCCAATTATCAGGAAGAGACCTTATAACATCTTGAACTTGCTGTTCATCAGTAAGGGAGTGACCTGCCGACTTCAGCTCACGGATCATGTTTGACATCTCTCGAAGATGCTGCCTCACCGTTACATTTGGGCGTTTTCGGAATGTGTCAAACTTGATGGTGAGTCTCCTCAGTTTAGTGGCAGATGTACCCCCAAACTTATCTTTCAAGACAACCCACATAGCTTGAGCTTTGTCATAACTCTCAAACTCACACATGAGATCATCTTGCATACAGCTCAGCAACGTGATGCGAGCAATACTATTTTCTTTTTCCAAGCTTGATAAGCTTCCAGATCTCTCCTGTGTTAAGCTGAGGTTCCATGCTCAGGTTCATCCATGGTATGGTTAAGGGTTTCCAAAACCTCTTGCTTCTCAAGGATGTACTGAACCTTTCGGTGCCAAATATCATAATTGTCACCGTTCAGCTTCTCACCCTTATTTAGGTCAGCCACAATGGTCTTGGATGCCGAAGCCATAATCAATTGTTATAATACATTGACATAATAAACGCATAATCAATACTAGCACACTATACAGAGTAACACACATATTTAATTTGCAGCAAAGATAAACTAAATTAATGATAATTTAACAAAAGACACAAAAGCAAAAGTTCACAATGTTCCCAATCAACTTCTATGTACAATTGTTTTATTATCATTAATTAGTTTAATTTGCGCAAATTTTAAGTTCTAGGTGAGAACTCCTTTCAATTCTACCAACCTACGAACTCCCACTAGGAAAAATAATTACATGACCTTATGTAATTTTTACATTTTTCCTTAACACAAATATATATATAGCATGATGATAACCAACGTATAAACAACAATCATGCTTCAACTATAATTAAAATTGCAATTCAACATGTAATGGATTTCCTACCATTGTTCTAATTTTCTAGCAACTAGAAAATTGCAAGTATATTAAAATATATACATCATATCATTGAACCAAGCTCTACACAGCATATATAACATCATTTGCACACAAGCTAGCTACTGTATTTCCCTAATCACAAGAAAATACAAGCTACAAATGAATAAGCTGCATTAAACCCCAAAAAAATACGCGTACGTAGGGTTTCCAAAGCATTTTCATACATTTATAAAATTCAAAAGTATAATATAATTATACCACAGTGTAGAGAACATTCATACAAACCAAATGCCGCTGACCACGCTCCAATAGGAGGCCGCACGCGCCCCCACGCACCGCCTGAGTGCGCGGAGCGTGTGGCGCACGCGCCAGCGAGCCAAATGGCTCCTGGCTGGTCCGATCGTTGACCGGTCAATGGTCAGGTCGCCGACCGGTGACCGATCGGCCAACTATCGCCGGCGGTGACGTCATCGATGACATCATCCGGCGACCGACCGTTGGATGACGTCACGGTGACGTCACCACGTGCCGGCTGGCGCGCGTTGCGCACGTGCTGGTTCACCGACCAGCGCGTGTGGCGCACGCGCTGGCTCTGCCAGCGCTTTAGGCGCGTGGCGCCCACGCGCAGCGGCTTCTGGCCGCGCGTGTGGGCGCGTCCAGCGTTTCCCGGCAGCGGTCGACCCATCGTCGGACTCGTCTCGACGAGCTCTTTCACCCTGTATATTCAAAAATTAATTTTGACCAAAAAATTATTTCGAAAAACAGCCAAAACCTCACGGATGCACGCGACCCCGAACCCGTTCTTTGCTCCGGTTCAATTTCGAGTTTTTCATATGGCAATTCCGACTATCAGAGATCCAAACAATGTAGAATACAATCTCTTGATCTCAATATCAAATGGTAAATGAGAAAACTCGATGAAAAACAAGGCAGAAATCACAACCTGGCTCAGATACTAATGTTGGAATTTAAGTCGGCGGAAGACGACTTACCTGATTCCGATGCGCAAATAGCAAATAGCCCCGGAACGAACGTTGAATTGCGAATAAATCACAAACAACACTTCCTCACGTTAGTCTGGATGCAATCACGAGGAAAGCACCCGATTTCCACAGCGTAAATGCCTATTATTCTTGCAAAGATGAAATGGAACGCCTTGATGGAAAGGGGAGAGAAAATGAAGAAAATGTTTTGAACGTACGTTTGTCCAACCTCTCCAACGGTTGTCTTCGGTGGTCTTTTATATGACCCCATCACACCCCTTCATCGTAGCATATCAAGTCCAAATGGTGTGGTCCAATCACACCCCATCATGGACGTACTAGCTAAAGTACAACATGCTTGAATGGCACAGCAGTGCAATTCCCAATCAGAGCGGTTTCGCCTGACTGCACTTGGTTAGGCTCTAAAGAGACACGTCTAGTGAGCAATGAGCAGCGGCAGCAAAGAACGATGGTGATGGCGTGCAAGCATCGAGCAAAGGGCAGACACGGGCAATGCGCGAATAATGGCCGCGAGTGGTGTCCTTCACCTGAATATTTGCAGAACAGCCCATATAAAATTGAGTTTTGATGTTTTTAAACCTTTTTTTTTTTTAGTAAAAAAGGTAATAATCCCTTCTCCACTGCTCATTCTAAAACATTGGAATTTATCCATCAAATGCTGAGGGAGGAACCGAGCGGCTTCGTTCATGTCAATCCAAATGCTGAGCGTGGCTAAATCAGGACAAATGCCCTTACAAGCCCATAATCAGCATACTGGTTGTTGGGAACATGGATTCCCAAATATAGCGATCCGACACTTAATCGAACCCCAAAAAACAATGAACGCGGAAGCATACCCAGGAAAACACATGTATCACCGATCCTAAGGCAAATTACAGTAATGAACGTACCTTTTTTTCCACAGACTAAACACCAATGTTGCGATTCGAGAAAAAATCCGGACACTGTTCTTGCCAAAAGAATACTGTTCTTTTAGGGAGAGAGCTGTAGAAGATGTAACCCAAGAGAACGTAATCTCACTTTTTGAAATTACATAACTTTTTTGGATAACCGCCTTCTTAAGATTTTCCCTTTTTTATTCTTTTATCTATAATAACTTCCTCCATGGGCCCTTAACTTACGGGCCGGGTTTTTGGGCCCAACATGGGCGGACGGGCCTACTTAGGCCCATCAACACATAAACCCATCGCTGGTTAACAGTCTCAAAATAGAACTACACAGGATTACTTTACAAAAACTAAGCTAAGTCTTCCGGATAACGAAAAAAGAAGGAAGATAAAACCACCAAGAATCAAGAATCAAGTTATATGTGTACCAAGAATCAAGAATCAAGTTATATGTGCATCCTTTGATTCTCCACACAGCTTTTGCACTTCAAATGGTAACCATGGCTTCTTGATCGTCATAAAACATGGACCCAAAAGCAACTCTTGTAGAGAATATAACAGCAGCAGTAAAGTCGACCGACTAGAGGGGAGACAACATCACGCAGGCCAAGGTCCCTTCCTCCCCAAATATTGAAGATGGAGGCATCCAAAGCCAGTTTCATCTCCTTCCTTTGGCATACTGAATAGCCATGTGAAATTCATGATCTCAATCCCCAGCTAAAGCAGGACAATGCAGGACATGCTCCCACATCTTTGAGCCTGTATGAATTTGCATAAAGTTGACTGGCCAGAAAATTAATTAAGTACTCAGCCGAAAATGGAATTCCTATTTTTCAGGAAAAAAAAATGACGAGAGAAATTACTAAATACCTTCTTTTCCACATGACTTCGAGTAATAGTCGCAGACAGCCAGATTCCTGAAGCTGCCTGGCAATCATAGAGCATGTATTTCTGTTGCACCACCTCTTTGAATACCGACATAAGAGCCAACAACCAGATTTCTCGCTTCTGAGCTTAGCGGCAAGACTTACTCCATTTACAATAATTCGCATGCATCTGCATATGCTTTCTAACAAATAAACAGAGCTGCAAGACAGGTAAGTGAACCTTCGGTTTCAAAATTTTCGCATAAGCAATGTGAAACTTCAATTTCGTAGTATCAAATGCCATAGCGAGAGCATCTTCATGTTCAAAATGAACTTCTACAATGTGATGGACGAGGTGGTAAATCAGGTGACAAATCATTACATATATAGCATATAGAACCTTGAAAGATGGCTTGACGAAAGTTACATAGTGCTGCTTAAAGGACAACCAAAGAACAAGGCATCTTCGATCAACAAAATCAAGGAAACAACAGAGTTGATGAAGAAAGCTTAAGTTTCTAGGCCTTCCCTTAATTAGAGCCATTTTCTCACCGTGAGCGGTTTAGAATTGTCAAAATGGCTCCTATGGGAATTGGTAGCAGATAGGATTCATGTCCTTGCATCTAGAGTTGCTTTACACCTGCCGTAGATATGCTTATTAAATATTGTTTAGTTGCTTCATCTCTCACATCACAACCTCCGAATATAAAGCTAACTTTTGATATTAAGAATACTCAACTTGCGTAGGATTTTAATTTTGTTATGTAGTTCCAATCCTAAGTTTAAAAGAAAAATTCTCAGTAGCAGGCCGATCATACTGATCCTACAATCATTTTACATATTGGTCTTAAGATTCAAATCACTTGATAATTGACATTATGAAATATAGGGCTTTTTCTTCTAATTCCTGTAGAGAGATGATATGAGCCTTTACAGTCACTTTTTGATTTTTGATCTCACACGATATCTGTTAGTGATATCCTTTAGACACGCAGAAATCCTAACAAGGACCTGATTTTTAACAACCATTCTTGCGAGTGATCAATCTAAGTCTTCTTAGCTTTTAAACTCAAGAGTAGGGCGCCAAGTAGAAGAACAAAGAGCATCAAAGAAATAATCCCAACAAACCTAAAGCTTGGACACTTCAACCAGCTGGCCACGCTCCATGTCCGAGAGAAAACCCATTTTCAATCCAACTTGTCATTTATAATTTATGAGGAGACAATCACATCGTGGGAGAGCAAGTATTATTCCAGTAATTTCTGCCTGACTAGCCACATAAATCAAATACAGAATTGCAGAATTCAACTTAAGTTCATCAAAGACTAGCTACTCGTGCTCTAATCTAGATACTCCAAAGAAGCATACTAAGCTAAGACTGCAATGAGGATGCTACTTCGCGCTAATCCACATTGTTTCAATTACCATTTTTTTCCCTTCCGCACTCTGCTCGTGCTCTAATAATCTAGATCATCGCTAATGGAACATAGTTTCAATCACTAAACCTTTGCTCGCGAATATAAGCAAACGCCGCTCGCTAACTATCAGCCTTGTCTCTAAATATAGCAATGATAGTTAATCGTGCAAAGTTTAATATGAGCTTATTTATTGGCATCTTTATCTTCAGAACATGAATGAGAAAGAATAACTCTAAATATTTACACGGAATACGCATTATTTTAAAAGTGTTGAGTTTTTTTTAATTGACTTATTACATTGCCTGTCATTATCACATAATTACATGGTGCTAGATGATTATTGGCCCAAGATTCATCATAATTCTATATATTCTCTTGACATTACCATTTTCACCGCTGCAGTAAAAACTTCTTAACTCGAGGTCAAAAGAAAAGGGTAAAAAAGAAGAAAAGAAGTCCAAATCCTGCACAAAAAGTTCGCACTTGCATTTGCCAATTTGCCAAAAGACTCCCTGTCTTTCACAAAACACAGAAATCTTTTCTCTCTCCTCCACTCGCCGGAATCCAGCTGCCGGCGGTGTCTCCGGCGAAGCGCCGGAGGCCTTTTCCCCTCTCTCTCTCCCCTCTTCGCTTCAGGGTTTCCGATTCCGGTGTTTCGGCCGACTAATCGAGCGGCCTATGGCTGGAGGACGCAAGAAGGGAGCGAGAAAGCGCAAGAGTAAGCGTCGGTTGAGTTTGGACGATCTCGTTCTTGCAAAAGTTAAGGGCCACCCTGCCTGGCCTGCCAAGGTTCGCGCTTTTATCTCGCTCTTTCCTCGGTATTCCGTTGATCGTTTTGCGTTTCTTGATTTCTGTTTGGATGTTCAAGCGCAAGTTTTTGGTTTCTTTTGTGTTTTTTTTTTTTTTAAAATTATTTTTGGCTTTCTTAGGGTCGGAAAAATGGTTTAGTTTGATTTAATTCTGCTTATGTTGTGAAGTGAACACGGAACAGGTTGTCGGCCGTCATGTGGTTCTTTATATTAGTTGGAAATAGAGGCGAATGAGGTTTAATTTTTGCTTTTCTTTTTTTTGGGTTTTCAAAAATGAATTGGCATGTTACCTCGTGGCTTACCAGTGATATAGAATTGTCTCTGGCCTATTCAATTAGATCCGTAGTAGCTTTTTGTCTTGACGGTTTCTGTTTGAAGTCTGCTCCTGTATGGATAATACTTCGATTATATTGACCATCTCAGTGAAATGTGGTACACGTCTTTTTGTATGATGGTTGCTCTGTGAATGATAGGTTGCTTTTGTGTCTTCAGATTAGCAAGCCAGAGGATTGGCAACAGAATCCTGACCCGAAAAAGTACTGTGTCCATTTTTTCGTAAAACAAGAAATGTAAGCTCTACGAACTACTTGTACTACTGGTTTATTTATGTCTGAGTAGTTAAACTCAATGGCTTTATTGAGTTTTATGTATACTTTTCTTCCTTTCATTCATTAACTAAGTATTGTGTCCGTGAGCAGCTTTCTCTTTTTTTCTTTTTTGGTTAAGCCTCAAAGGTTATTTTGATTTATAGACTGGCCTAGTTCATCTACTCCCGGTCCCTCATGCCCCTCTTCTCTGAAGAAGCAGAGACAGACGGAAGAATGAGAGGGCAATTTGTTGATTAGAACTTCTTCCTTCTAGCATTTTGCCTTATGCCATGCTTTTGATTTTTTCTTTTTAATGTATATTTCTGTTGTTCCATAGGAAGTATCTTTTGATGAACCACAGAAAAAGCAGTTTCTACTCTAGCCTTAGTCATTATTATGAGTTTGGACTTGAGGAGTGAAGTCACCCATTAGATCAAAGTGTAAGTCACAATTTATCTTTACACTTTAGAGACAAATGAAGAGATGTCTTATTTTCTATGAAATTCCTCTATAGGCTACAGTCTGTTGGTAAAGGAATACTGTATATAGATGAAAGGACATGTAAAGTAAAGGAATACTCTATAGGCTACAGTCTCTGTGATGGCTTTGCCATGTGCTCTTCATTTTTGTTATTTATGATTTTGGATCCCAAACCCACTTTGGAAAAATCTTTGGTAGGTCTTTTAAATAAATGCAAACTGTGAGATTTTTGAAAGCCCACATTTGCTTTGTTTTAGCATCTGTGACTTGCTCTTATTTTTGCCATGAAGTAGGATTTGTAGTCGTTAGTCCGATTATTTTGTGGTGTGGACACACATAGGGGATCAATGGATAGGTAAATACCCTGTGAAAACGCTCCCGCAAGGTGGTTACTTCTTTGAATCCTAGTGGTTTGAGCATAATAGGACTGAAAATGAGAGGTGTCAATACCAAATGGGTCATACTTTGTATTAGTAATAATCATGTCATTGTTGTCCCACTGAAGTTTATATGAAAGCACTTGTCCTTGTAAGTTGGTCAATCACTTTTAAAGCTCCCATGCTTACATGGTGTTTGCTATTTACTTGGATCCTAGTGCATCAATTTTGTTTTTATTCCGCGTTGGCTGGAAAAGCAGGCTTTGGTAGTTGCATCTCGTTGTTTGCCATCTGGTCACCCCTCTCCCCTCACTGGCCTTTTTTTATTTTTTTTTGGCATCTCGTTGTTTTACGTGGTATTTTAATTTTTTAGCATATATTTTTATCAAGCTAAATTGCTCTTAAAATACCTGCATTAGACTTTAAAGGTTTTCAAATAAAAATGGTACCGGTGAAGTTAACCGAAATGTTATATCCATCCACTGTTTTATAATTCATTTTTTGTCTGATAAATTACCCTCGACTTTGTTGTATTGCTTTACATACCACTTTGTAATTTGGTCATTCTTTCATTTATTGGCATCACAGAGCTTTCGTTGCTCCTACGAATATCCAAATATTCACTAGTGAGACAAAGACCAGGTTGGTGGCTCGATGTAAAGGTAAAACAGTCAAGCACTTTGCCCAAGCTGTTAAGGAAATATGTGCCGCTTTTGACGAGTCACAAAGAGAGCAGTCAACTAGCATGAGAGGCGACCCTGATGCACCCGACCAGGGGTTTGAAGTTGCCGCTAATGATGGCTTAGAGCAGAAAGGGGCAGAGGCTGATGCAAGCATTACGCGCGATCCATATGGAAGCATTGAAGAAACAGGCAATGGGGACAGCTTCGGCGCGAGCTTAGAGTTGGCAACCCGTCGTCCTGAGCAACACGAAGGTGATCATCATGATGTTGAGCCTATTACACTGTCCCATGATGACGGTGACTCGTCTCCTAGGGTTTTCCGTAGGAAGGAAGAAGTAAAGGATAGCCTGCAGTCAAAGGAGAAGTTAAAGTTGAATATCGATGAAAATTCATGCTGTTTATAATTACCAATCTATCCGAGCGACATTCACCATGAACAGTAAAACTTAGTACCGAATTAAGAACCCAATCAAGAGTGATCTTAATAGAATATAGTATTCCAATTGCAAGTTCCAAATAGCAGAGTCGATCGCCCTCCATTTTGCAGCTATTTTACTGAATGAAACGGAAGATATAGTGTTCCATTTTGCATATGGACAATTACTTAAATCGTGCGATTCTTTCAGTCTGGTGCTCAAGAGATTATTTGAAGAATAGATTCTTTCTTCAACATAGTGATGAATGAGGCATATCAAAGAGAAGTCTCGGAAGCCCTCATTCCTTTTAATATCCACTGTCCGAGAGTTGCAGCAACATCCTATACCATCGGCATATTGGCGACTTTCCTCGTTTGTCATTGTTCATTTCTGTTTTAAGCGTGAGTGAGATTTAGATGGAAATTAGGAATTCAGTTCCGTACTTGTAATCTTAGTTAAATATTTTTTTGGTCGAAAATAAAGTTTCATTACTAAACTCAGCCCAAAGGCAAATTACAAGCAAAACCAAATTCGAGACATAGTATCGATTGTAAAGGATGAGGGGGATTTTCTAGTCAATTGCAAAGAATTCAGTTCCGTACATGTAGTCTTAGTTAGATTGATTAGCGTTCTCTTCTCTCTTACTGGATTCTAAAGTATCCAGAGGACGATGATAAGAATGTCGAGCTAAACTTCAAGGCTTTTGGTCTTCATTTGTAGAACTCAGTTGTATATATTTTGGCAAATGCCTGCACAAGTAGAGACTACACAAACAATGTCCTTGGGGTGCATTTTTTTTTTGTCAAGACTAGAGATGTGCAAAATAGACCGTTTGAATTGGGTTCTTGGGAGTGTTAGTCCAGTTTTTGATTCTTAAAAGTGGAATCAATGTTTAGGTGATCCAGTTCTTGGTTCTAAGGGGGAATTGGACAGGATTAGACCGGACCGATTACGTACATATATTTTTTTTTTTAAATCATTTCTTCCAAAAAATTAGTAAAATGTAAACTAAACACTATTTCGTCCATTAATACCATAAGTTACCGCATAATAACTCTTCACTCATCATTATTTCCGTCAATCTCTTAAGATTTGTCTTGGTGTGCATGACCACTCTCTAACGGAAAAAAAATGCGATTGGTTCTAGACTAAAACAAGAATGGACCGGCAGTCCAGGTTGGTTCCCAATCCTAGGACCAAATGGTTCGGTCCTCGATTCCCAAAATTTGGAACTGGTTCTTAGTTCCACCTTAGAACCGATCACCCTTAATCACGACATCACTTGTAAGAAGATCGTGATGGATAATTTCGTACATTTGGAAGGGGATTACAATGCTAACTTTACTAAAAACCGAATAATCCTAATATTACACTTCCATTTCTAGTAAACATCACATAAGACAACTAACCCTACCAAAAATAGACGAAAAATAAACTAACTAGACTCCGGAGACAACACTCCCGAGTTGGACGCTCGGTCCATGAGCTCAATCTCCTCAATTGGTGCCTCAGTCGGTGCTTCTGCCGGCACTACTGCTGGAGACTAACAGCATCGTCTCCACCTCCTAAAAAAAACAAAATAAGCTCCCAACAAATGCGATAGTTCTTATCGCAATCGTGGTAAGGTGGAGTGCACACCATGGTAAGAATGTCTTCCCTGACGATGGTATCTACGATTCAAATTATAAAGGGTTCATTTGTTGCACGAAATCTTTAACATCAAAAAACATTTTCCTCAACGGTGTTTGAATCGCTTAATGCAAGAATATCAGAGAACTCTAAGGCTATTCACATATCATTATGCCTATGTTACACTGAAGATGCTTCTTTATTATTTAAGTGTTTTCTCCAATATTTGGATCTGAAATATGTACTTTGGTTTTCAAAGTTAGATCAATTCAAGTATATATTACCAGGAAAAGTTGGGATAAAGGTGTCATTGGTTTCTAGTTCAAATTCAATGAAATGTGACTAAGTTTAACTTAAAAAGAGAAAGGACAAGCAAAGAACGTTGAACAGGCTTTCAATTTACTACTGATTATGAGGGTGAGCAAACCATTGGTGAGAAAAACTCTATGTAAATTGCTGTAAATGTAATTTTTTGAACATAACTATGACTAGTTCCGAATACATGCATTTTTCAAGGTTGGGATTATTATGGAGTTAGTGGCCACATCGTAGCATTTATTTAATCGACAATATATATGGATAAGGCTCGTTGATCTTTAGTCATATCGTTAATTCAGCCAACTTTGCCTTCTTTCCTATAATGGTAATAATTATCATCTCTCCCATGTCATATCCCCCGAATTGTACAACAAAATTAATTTCAAGATATACCTGGATTACTTACCGTCTTTTTATATATATGTCGCGACCTAAACCCTCGCGGGAGAGAGAATAGGTTTAGGGATATTGTCAACTTCAAGCCGACGATATTTTATTGCCTCAAACTCTCCCAAGCCCATATCTCGTACGACATTGGATATTCAAAATTTTAACCGATTAAACCTATGCAAATTTTAACAAATGAGTTGCCATTAACATTTGGGGTCGACTATAAACCTAATAAGATATGAGATGATATCTTACTATTTACATAAATAGAGATTCTAAACTCGAGAACTTGATTACGTTGGCCCTAAGATTAATGCCATTTTGACACCTTACTTAATCATGCTAACTAATGCCATAACAACCTATCGAGAACTTCTAGCTTTCATCCTAACCATTCTAAACCGAAGAAAATAACATCTAAGGTATTAAAGAGTGCAACAAAATATAATCACAAAGAAAACACACAAACATCCTAAAATGGTCTCTGAAAAGAAAAAGGCCATTCAAAATAAAAGGACACTATTGGATTATTATTTTTTTTAGAAATTTTCCAATTTTTATATTTTTTATGATTTTTCTGGATTTTTTCGAATTTTTAATATTTTTATTTTCTAAATTTTTAATGATTTGCTAAGGTTTTTTAAATTTTTTATTATTTTATGAATTTTAAAATTTTTGATGAATTTTCGAAAATTTATAATATTTTTGAATATTCTAGAATTTATAATCTTTTCTATGATTTATATATTTTTAAATAATTTATTATCATTATTATATTCAGGGAACGGGTTTGGACCGGGCTTACCCGATCCGACCCATTGACCCGACCGTCTATCCCGATCGGACGCCCGTCGGATTGAGACCGATTTTCTTAAGATTTATATATATATTTTACTTTTCCTTTATTTTCCTATTTTTCCTTTTTTTTTAAAAAATCTTTTTCCTATTTTTGTCCTTTTCTGCATTCATCTCCTTCCCGAATGTCTCCCTCTTCGCCTGCAACTCCAGCCGAAACAAAGACCGCTAATCCGCCCTTGCCACATTGTCACCGGCACCTGCACCGCTGCCGCAGCAACACCAACCACTTGCCGCCTATTCCAGCCGGTGCTCACAAGACCAGCCGCTCACTCGGGCAACCACAAACGTAGCAAACAAAACCCTACCGAACCGGCATTTCTAAAATCAGCAATCTCAGGAAACCAACAAGCATAGACACATTAAAATGAGGAGAAATAGTCTAACTTGTGTGGCATCGAACCAGTGGCTTTGCCGATGAGCGAAGACCTTCCCAATGGAGGAGAGATGCACACATGGCTGACTCGAACCGAAGTCAATATGCCACGAAATCATGCAAAAGACAGAGATAAGATGGAATCAATGACAATAGTGGAACAAACAGAGCGTATGATAAATCTCCAACGCATCAATTTCGCAAAATAAACACGGTAGTTCTTCAAGGCATTTCGTCGAGCAGTCGGAGTGCGACTAAAAATGTACACTCCAGAATGAGATTCAAAGTGATTTTCTGGTCAAGTATGATGTATGAAGACCTAAATCAACATGTTTCGTGTCAAATCTGTCCTAGTCTGTTGCGATTCACTTCAAATCTTTTCGCTCAAGTTCGGTGCTCCTAATTGTTCTATATTTCATTCAGGCAATTCGTCGAACAGTCGGCATTCAGAGAAGAACACGAGTTTCAGGTCCAGGTTTAAGGCGTTCCTCAGTCCCAACGCGATGCATCAACGAGTCATCATGCACTCGTTTCGGTTTGTCAAGATTTCATCAAAAATTTCAATCGACCCGGGCGAGTTTCCCTCGGCCAAAACAGGGGTAATACAGAGCATTCGGGAGGCAAAATCATACCTGGTTCGGGAATGGCGCTGCGGTGGACATGATCGGCGATCCGGCGAACTCTCTCCTCATATTTCTCGAAGGAGCTCTCTTTTTCTCTGGTTCTCTTCTTTTCTCCCTTGATCGAAGCTCTCCCTGTTCCCCCCGAGCATCTCTGTCTTCAATGGCCGAACTTCAACGCCAGACATGCCTCTGCACTGTTTTCTTCTCGGTCCCGCACTCTGCTCATTTTTCTCCAGCCAAGCTCTCCAATGGCCGACGACGAAACCAGCCCATCGTCGAGCACGCCCTCTCTCTTTCCTTCAGCGAAGCTCCTATTCAGCTTCTCTCCCTCTCTACTCACTGCCGTGACGTCGCGGGGGCTGGGCCTTTTTTCATGTAATTCT
The DNA here is from genome assembly GCA_014182715.1 of Eucalyptus cloeziana. Taxonomy (NCBI): domain Eukaryota; kingdom Viridiplantae; phylum Streptophyta; class Magnoliopsida; order Myrtales; family Myrtaceae; genus Eucalyptus; species Eucalyptus cloeziana. Next base: position 25,851,480 of record CM024635.1, on the reverse strand, counting down.
GATGGGCTTAGAAGAAAACAAAAGGAATGAAAATGACATGGGCTCAAAAGGAAGTAAAGAGGTGGGCCAAGGGAGAGGTGAGCCGAAAATTCGTTTAAAGGAGTGGGCCAAAAATGCCGGCCCGCTCGCTCTTGCCATTTTCTTTTTTCATTTCTTTCATTTTTGTTTGGTCCACTTTATTCATTTTTCAATTTTTTTAGTTTACCTTTTATCTTTTATTAATTTTTAAATTTTTGCAAAATAAATGGATATTGAGAATATCGACAAAAATTCGGGCATTAACAATATATACTTACGTTTTTTCAATTCAAATAGCCATTTCATCCAAATGCGTCGATTGAATTCACGCCGCTTTCGAAAATTTCATTTTCTAGGTTCCTAGTATATTCAAAACACAATTTTGAATGTAAAAATTGGCACAACTGATCACATCATATTTATCTTTCAATTAGATCTAATTGATATTCCAAAATAGAGAAATGGCTTTCGAAAAACCCACCAGACTATTTTTCACATTATCGCCTGGATCTTACTTGACATTTCATGACTATGAACAATGACTCACTTGCTCAAGATTGCTTTGGCCTTCATTTCCGTTTTATTTCCATGCTCGGTGTCATGGGATTCTATTTCCTGATTGGATTGCAAATGGGAATGTGATCCCACAGAAATCATTCGATTACCATCCGAGTCCTAGAAGTTGATTTAGTTTTGGAGAACATGGTACCATGCCGATGACAACTTCATCACGCGTATAGAGTACGTGCGGCGATTTATCACTCGCTATGGTCAGCGCAAGAATCCCCAACGACTTGCACATGGCGTTGCAACCAGTTGTCGTGGTGCTTCGAGTCTACGTAACCGAAAACCCAGCGAATCTACGCAATGGGTATGTCTATGTATAGAACATTGAATTATGTCATTCCTTAATGAACATGCGAGAATCATTTCCCTTAACAATCTAGGATGACAGGAAATAAGCTAGATTAATGAATATGTGTAATTACTTGGTAAAATTTAATATCTTGAGTATATTCCGCACCATCTGTCACCAATATAAAACTTTAAAAAATTCTATAAAAAAAATGAGATGCTCGATTAACGTAGTGAGTCAATTGAGTTGGCTATCTTTATAAGCAAATTTTGCTCGACAAGCCACTCGAGCTATCGAACTCGACTTGGGCTCGAAAAAATCACCAATAGCTACAGAAAATCACGTTAAAATGCTCCAAGAAGCATTAAAGATATCAGAAGAGAACCCATCAGATCAGGATCGGGGCTTTAATCATCATTAGTAGAGCACAAAGCATCTTTAATCTCCACTGCAATGACAAGAGAAGATGAAATTGCTTTTCCTTCCTCTGGAATACAAATCAACAGATTCTGTAACTCAAGGATTGTCCTTCCAGCACAAGTAGAATTAGTGTCACACCCCAAATCCTATAAGGATGAGCGAGTGACACGGCTGTCCTTTCTCCAAAGGACGCAATTTCAAACTATACTCAAATATCCAGCTCCCAAAATCTCTTGCGATAATACTTTTGCTCTTACGGCTACTAACTAAGGGACCTGAAAAATATTATAAGAAAAAGGAATGAGCTACTATGGCTCAGTGACTAATATATTTCTTCTAACTAGATTGAGCAATCACTTTGCATATTTAAAGCGCAAACCTAGCTCACTTTAACATAGTATATTCATAATACAAATACTCAAGATAATAACAAAGTATATACCAACGATCCAATCAACTGATCAATCTCATAAAAACACGCGTTAATGGTCTATTCTATTGATTTATCTCATCAAACCACACCATTTCATCGACTAAACTCAAATCGCTTGTCAATAGTCCACTCCCTTAACCAAATTATTAGTCTCTCAATTACTGTACAATTATCAGAAAAATCAATAAAAAAATGTCAAAAAATATTGATCGCTTAAATGTAAGGAATATCTATGGACCATAGTAGATTTTTAGGAATAATTGTCTAAAAAGTTTTAAATCTATTATGCAGTAGCCAATATAATTTTAAACTTTTCAATTTAGTCAATTTAATCATAAATATTTTAACAAATTTATGCATCATGAATGTCATCACGACCTCCCCAAGACCTACGCGCGGGCATGTGGTGAGGTTAATGGCTCACTAAGCATTAATGTAGCTCGGGCTCTCCCAAACCCACTAATTCATGATTTATGATCTAAGTTTTTAACTTGCAAATCAATTTTATTTAGAAGTCGCCACTTAATTGATTGGGGTGGATTGATTAGAAATCAACGTAAAATATTGAAAGAAATATATTGAAAGAAATATTTTATTCCTACGCATTAAGGACTTGATTACATTAGTTAATCAACTAATTTAAACATTGGATTTGATTTTTCATATTTTCAAGGATTTTTCATGCATTTGCAGAAAAAAACTACTTTTTGATTTTTCTAATTTTGGAAAAATATAAAATATTTTTGGATATTTCTATTTTATAATAAAATAATCATATAATATTACAAAAAGGATCTGGGTCGAGCTATTAGCCCGACACAGAGTCGGCCCGACTTGAACTGACTCGGGCTTGCCAAAACGAGCCCTTGTCTTGAGTTCGGGCAGATTGGGCTCTATCAAGTGTGCAGTTCGAATTAACTAGCCCTAGGGCCAATAAGCTCAACTCCTATTTTTTAAGCTCTTTTGTCCGGAACGTGGAGATCTTCCCCTCTCCTTCACGTTCTCTTCTGCCCTTTACGTCGACTACACATTGACCCTCTCCTACCAACAGATGGAAGGCCGACTAGTGAAAGCACTGAAAAATGGGAAAATGGATAAATGCACTAAAAATCCTATAAATTGTCCTAAAAATACAATCGAGTTTTAGAACTTTTAAATAGTACAATTAAATCATAAAACTTATCAGGAAAATACAATCGAATTCAAAAAATAGTATCTAACTCCTAAATCTTATCACGAAAATGCAATATGCTTAAAACTTCTACAAGGAACTATCAATCAAAGGGACTTAATTTGACTAATTTTATAAGTTCCCTTCATTATATTTTTTAAAAATTTTCAAATTTGATTATACTTTTGTAATAAGTTTACGACTTAAGTTAAAACTAAATTTGTGGACAAGTTTCAACATTTCTAATATACTTATCCTCTAAAAATACCTTAAGTTAAATAGAGAACTTGAGCACAAATAGAATTCGGACTGCCCACTACGCAGCTGTTCTCCATGACCACGGCCATCGCGAAACAAGACTTGGACGTGCGCAGAAAAATGTCTGAACCAAGAACATATGAAGCGAAAGGATAAGGGCATGGTACTACCGAAATGCATTTAACACACCACGAACACCAAAAGCGGATCGAGGAGTAAGAACAAACGCATACATTTCAGTTAGGCACTTTGTCCAATACGGGGAGGGCGGTGGTTGAGAGAAAGCTTCAGACTTTGTCCGGGACGTAAAAACACGGACCAACATCAGCAAGCAACGAACAAGTGAGCTCCGGTCTCAGCATAGGGATGGCTCATTTTAATTCTATATAAACATGAAAGCCAGCGAGTTTCGGGGCCGTCAATGAAGAACAAGAACGTGCGCTTATCTTAGACGTTTCGTCGAACACATAGGTTGCATCGGCGGTCGGGGGAAACGTTAGCTCGTTCGGGAACAGCTAGCCAAAACCGAGAACAGCAGCACATGCACAAGCGGGATCAGACACTTGCGCGAACCGAGCAACGGCGGCCCGGTCCGACAAGCTCTAAACAGGGCACGAAGGGGGAAACCTTCCCTACCTGGCAACGTCGGAAGATGGACGAGCTCGAAGATTAGGCTGCGTCCGTTCGCCTCGCGCGCCTCCGAGTCGGGATCATCGGGAACCGACCCCAAATCGGACAAATCAAGAAAAGAAATGCGGAGCGCAACCCACCGTGCTTGGTTCGGAAAGAGGAGGGGGAAGGGGGAGCGGCGCCGGTGAGTCACCGGCCGTACTCGTCGCCGGAGGGCGTTCGCTCGCTCTCGATCTCTCACTAAGTTCTCTCTCTCTCTCTCTCTCTCTCTCTCTCTCAGAGACTCAGATCTCACTTTCTCTACCTCCACCGCTCCTTTGATTTTTCTCTCTAAAGCTCCCCACGATTTCTCTCTTTTGCCCGCCTTTTAACTGAGCTCGCGGACGTCCTATTCATAGGCAAGGAGGCCGGTCGACGGAGGTGCTCGGACCGCCGGTCCTCAGCGTGCCGACCGGCCTTGGTGTGGCCGAACCGGCGTCCCCTCGCCGTCCACTCTGCTCTGCTCTGCAGTCCGGCGGCATTGAAGGCGCCTGCTCTGCAGTCCGTCGCCGGCCTACTCTCCTCTCTCTGCCGTAGGTCGTCCTCCGCGCGTCGTCGGCCTCTGCGCACGTGAGTTGCAGCGCGAGGAAGAAGACAGAAGGGGAAGGAGGCGGAGGGGCCGGGCCTGGGAAAGTTGGGCAGAATTGGGCCCGGTCCTGAGCAAAGGCAAAAGACAAAAAAGGTAAAACTTAGTAGGTGCAAATAATATTAATACTTAAGTGATGCGAAAAATCCTTTTTGTTAAAGTCAAATTAATTCTTAATTTTCTAGGTAATTTAAGTCTAAATATTTAATCAAAATTTAGGTGTCAATAAATGGTTAAGCAAAGGAAAAAGTTAAAGCTTTAGTCCTTTTTATGTACTACTACTTTATTTGCTTTGCTAAAGTATGTTGACGCCTAAATTTTTCACCCAAAGGTCTTTCATTCATTTGATAAAAATCAGGGATGGAATCAATTAATAGCATCAGAATTTGATCCCTGATAAAAAAATATTAACATTTCACAATCTTGCATCATTTATAAATTAAGGACATAAATAGCAGTCTTTCCTCACTAAAGTGTGTTGACACCTAAATTTTTCACTCAAAGGTCTCTCATTCATTTTATAAAAATCAGGGATTGAATCCATTATTAGCGTCAGAATTTGATCCCTGAGAAAAAATATTAACATTGCACAATTTTGCATCATTTATAAATTAAGGACATAAATAGCAGTCTTGCCTCACTAAAGTGTGTTGACATGTAAATTTTTTACTCAAAGGTCTCTCATTTATAAAAACCAGGGATCAAATCCATTAATAGCATTAGAATTTGATCCCTTACAAAAAAAATCAACATTGCGCAGTCTTGCATCTTTATAAATTAAGGACATAAATAGCGGTTTGATCACTAAAGTGCGTTGACACCTAAAATTTTCCCCCAAAGGTCTCATTCATTTTATAAAAATCAGGGATCAAATCCATCAATAGCATTATAATTTGATCCTTGACAAAAAATATCAACATCACGCAACCTTGCATCATTTATAAATTAAGGACATAAATAGCAGTCTTGCCTCATTAAAGTGTGCTGGCACCTAAATTTTTCGTCCAAATGTCTCTCATTCATTTTATAAAAATCAGGGATCGAATCCATTAATAGCATTAGTTTGATCTCTGAAGAAAAATATCAACATCGTGCAGTCTTGCATCATTTATAAATTAATGACATTTTGTTTGAAACTAGCATGTTAGCATTGAACATCGACTTGTGGTGAGATCGCAAATATTTTGTGAATCTGCCCATTACACGATTGCCTAATCTCAATTTGTTCACCTTCTACATTTAAATCCTTCCAAGCATATTGATGTATTAATGCTATCCAAGTTGTTCTCCTTCTATTTGGACTGTCCTATGATTCCATGTCCCTCACAAAATAGATTGATGAGCAGGCGCAAATAACTCTCTTGCAAGACGGCACTTACACTTCGCACAAACTATCTCAAGCCCTACCAATGGTCAATTAGTTTCTTGTTAATTATTTGATCGATTTTAACTAGAGCTGCTACTAAGGTTAGGAGCTGAGTAAGATGGGGGAGATCACTTATTTTTGCGAACTAAAGATTCATATGCCCGGAGACTTTGTGATGGTAGATAAATGTAATTCTCGTCATGGGTACCTTTTCCTTTTATAATAAGCTTTGCATACAACCTTCCCTTTTTTATTTTTATTTTTTTCAGAAGAAATGGAAATCTAAATAATCATTTACAGAGACTAAAAAAATAAAAATAATTAAATAATCACAAAGAAAGTAAAAGATGAGGAAAGAAATAACCCGAACTGTATCGGGCAACATTATACATATACAATATCTCGTTATTTGAGACAGGATCCCTTGAGCTATGCATGCACTAAAGTAAATAAATAATAAATATGCGTTTCCTAATCTAGGTGACAAAGATCAATACTACACTAGATGAGACCAGATTAATTCGACTTAACTAATCTCGTAAAGCAATAATCATCTAATATGCCATCTAGATTTTTGTATAATATCTTTATGATATCTTTTCAGTACTATTATGATTAATCTAAGTAAGTGCTTGTGAGTAAAAGTCGAGTTGCCTTTTTAATTTAAGTGCCAAAAGTTAGGAAAGTGACATTTAAGTGCCAAAATCGGAGTAAAATGGATCGCTTAAGTCTAATCCGGCCAAATGGCTGATGTGGCAATTTTCCGGCGAGTTTGGTGCAAAACAGTGTCGTTTTGCACGCTGACATGTTAAAAAAATTAATATAAAAATTAATTTAATTTAATTTAAAACTAAATTTATTTAAAACATTTAAAAATAAAATAAAAATACTAAAAAAACTAAAAATTTTAAAAACTAATTTTTTAAAAATATTATAAAAACTAAAAATTTATAACATTTAAAAACTAAACTCATTTAAAACATTTAAAAATAAAATTTTAAAATTTTAAAAAAACTAAAAATTAAAAGAAAACTAAAAATTAAAAAAATATATATTAAAAAACTAAAAATTTATAACATTTAAAAACTAAACTTATTTAAAACATTTAAAAATAAAATTAAAAAATTAAAAAAGGGCCCTCGCCGCCGTCGTCGAAGGCCCCCTTTTTATAATTTTTTTTAAATATTTTTTATTTTATTTTTAAATGTCTTAAATAAGTTTAGTTCTTAAATGTTTTAATTTTTTAGTTTATTTAATATATATAAATTTTTATTTTTTTAAATATTTTTTTTTAATTTTTAAATGTTTTAAATAAGTTTAGTTTTTTTTTAAAATTTTTAAATTTTTAAATTTTTAGTTTTTTAAAATTAGTTTTTTAATATTTTTATTTAATTTTTAAATTTTTTAAATAATTTTAGTTTTTTTTTTAAAATTTTTAGTTTTTAAATATTTTTTTAGTTTTTTTTAAAATTAATTTTTTAATATTTTTATTTTATTTTAAATGTTTTAAATAAATTTCGTTTTTAATTTAATTTTATTATTTTTATATTAATTTTTTTAACACGTCGGCACTAAAACGACATCGTTTCGTATTGTTTAGCCATGTCAGCGTGCAAAATGACGTCGTTTTGCACTCAACTCGCCGGAAAATTACCACGTCAGCCATTTGGCCGGAGTGGCAGTTAAGTGTTCCACTTTACTTCGAAACTGGCACTTAAGTGTCACTTTTCTAACTTTTGGCACTTAAGTGTCCCTCCGTCCAAGTTTTGGACTTGAGCTGTACTTTCCCGAGCTAAGTCAAGCTATATGCATGACTAAAACGGTAAAGAGATCCAAACTTTTTGGGTGGAGGAAGGCACAGGTAAAAGGCCAGCACTAAGTAAAGAGGACGATGAGAATTTTTCCAAAAACCGTAAATAACAAACTATACGCATACTGAATTTAATGTAAAAGCAAATCTAACGCAACGAAAAACGTGTTGGATGAAGCAAAATCATGCAGACTGGCAACGAGGTCACTCCGGGATACTTCAAGGACCGAACATGGACGAAACATACTCTGTCCAATACCATCATGCAAACTGAACAACTAGGCGACCTGATTTAGCCCCTGACAAGTTCATATGAAGGGGATTAAGACAGCGAATTTCATATCAAAGTAGCGTGAGAAACGAATCATTTACTAACCAACTCTAACTCAAATCTCCCTTTTTTTAATTCCCCGGCCACCGAAAGCCATCTCCTTTGAAGCTCAAGATCGGTTTTACTTTATTAAAGAGCCCTTATCTCTCGTATTCCTTTCTTTTTAAAAAAGAACCACCGAATCCTTTTCTCATTTTGCTCCTACAAAAATCCTATACAAAAACCAATTGAGCGCAACAGTCCATTAACCGCACTCGGCGACTCCTATCGCAAGCATTTCGCTTCACAAAAACCAAAACAAAACGCAGAGAGAGAGAGAGAGAGACCGCCAATGACGATGCAGAATGTGGTTGAGGTGCTTGTGAAAGCCGTCGTTAGTACGACGAGGAAGGTGGTCTCAGGTATGACAACGTTGTGCTGGAGCAAGAGCGTTTTTTCCATGGCGGAGGAAGTCGCTAAATAGCTGGTCGTCATTGGACCCGAGGTTATTCTCTTCGGAGTTTTGAAATGCTTCCTTGGTATGCTTTTGCCTTTTTCTCCTTTTTCTTTTCCCATGCTGCTTTTAGGGTTTATTCATGCATGGTATTTTCGCACCCACTGATTTCTGAATGGAGAAAATAATATACTTCTCCGTTTTTCTCCGTTCACTTATATATACTGAACAAAAGGGAGAAATATGCATGCACATAGTGCAAAATCTACTCTTGTATGAATATGTATAGATAGCTAATGAGAACTTTTGACGTATTGTGTTTCGTAGGTGGAACTGGGAGGATAACTTCTGCCGCCATTTTTATTCTGGAGATCATCATCAACTCAAGACCGTGGAAAAAGGATTAAGCAGAAGAGACGGTGGTACTGCTTGAGGAGAACTGCTAAATTTTCTTCTTTTCGGTGGCTTTGGTTCTAGGCTTTATTGTTTTTATCCTGTGGTGTTCGTACTGAATGTTTGTGTTATATGGTCTTTCCTTTGGTAAGATAGGTTTGCACAACTTAATCACATGATCACCATCAAAATTTCTTCATGTTAAGCAAGAGTTAAGCCCTCAAAATATGGAAAGAACAAACAAAAAAGAAGCAAAAGAGTTACGCGCTTAAGTTACTTCGCCATGCATCCTATAAGTTATAATCAAATGCATTTATTTCATTGTTGATGCCCATGTAAACAAATCAAATAAACAAATCAAATGTGTGATAAATTTTCCTAGATGATCTAATCAAACATTGGAGACAGGCGTGGGATCGACACTTGTTTGGACTTTGTAATTAGTTCTAAAATTTGCATGGGTGTGTTTGGAAGCGTGGACATAGGTAAGTAAAGTTGGCACAGCAGCAGAGCCTTCTTTCTTCCCATGGACCTTGAATTGATCGATGAAGGTCAAGATTGGACTAATATGTGCAAAGCGGAGTGCTTTTATTGGAAGAAGATTCATGACAGGCCTGAGAATTTTGTGCATTAAATCTTGGAATAATATATTGCGATTTAATTATGTTTCCTGAATATTGTATGTTATGTATTTACAAATGTTCTTACGTCGGTTCTTTAATCAAATATTTACAAGTGTTCCGCCAAGTGAGCATTTTACCGTGCATTTCAATTACTTGATGGGAATCTTGGGTAGAATGCGGTGGCAAATAATTGTAATTAGAGTTTAGATTAGCGAATAATGTTTTTTAACCTCACAATAGTCAGACTCACATCAATTTATTAAGCAAGATCGCTACACGAGGCAGATACATTTTGCCTCAAGAAAACATCGCGACTTCTTGAAGACGCTTGGCCATGTAGCGAAGCTCATACATGAGTCGGAATGTTTTTCTGGAAGGAGTTTGAAAACACCGTGGTTGGCTGCGGTCGCCAAGGTGCTCGAGAACTATCTGGATGCGAAGTCGTGCTTTGGTGAGAGATGCGGTGATGAGGGTTGCCGTGGCGGCAGCGGCCAAGAATTTTCAGAAGAGGCTTTACGCAAGGCGCGTTAAATATTTGGTGACATTGCTCCTTTTCTTTATTATAGCGGATTTTATGCGAATTGTTTTTTTCGTAATAGTCCGCTCTCTTGGCCGGCCTCCACTCATCTAATTCGAATCTTGGAAGTTTTTCATCCGAACTTCCACAATTCTTGGAATCGTGATCCAACTTGTCCGACTCATAGCCAACTCCACAGCAAGGAGTCATAACCAATTCCATTATCTTGGAATCATGTCCAAATCCACTATCTTAGAGTTAAGACCATCTCCCGTAATCTTGGAGTTGGGTCCAATAGCCTATCATGAAATGAAGCTAACTACCACGATTTTGGAGTTATGAATTCCAATTCATCTTGCATGTCGGGCCGATTCAGATGAACAAGTTTGTAGTCGAGCCACTATTTTATTCGACATAAATAATATTTGATTAATTCAAATGCATTGAATGCGTCTAGTGCAGAGAAATGTAATAAAAGATGTGAGTCTAGGGCTAAGCTAAGCAAATGTTTTTGTTTAAGAATCCAATAGCACTACTATCAACAAACTCGATTCTTATTTTTCTCATGAAATGAATGAAAAGTCTCCAAGCAAAAATTATTGTCTCAACACAAGGTTAAAGGCATAAACTTTGAAAAACGGACTCTTTTGACATTTGGTGAGGATTGTTGTGATTATCTAACTATTTGGAAGTATTGTTGTCATATGTATTTGTTTGCACAAAAAATGACTAGGTTGACGATGTGGATAGGCACATGAGTGAAGCGTAAAAAATTATTGAGCACGTGACTCATTGTCAATGATCACAAGAATCTCGATATTGGCGCACATCAATAATCACTACCATCGATCAGTTGTCAACATATGATTGACATATGGTTAATGATGGTCAACAAAGGGATAGTAATGAAATTGTTCAACTATCCGGGCATTAGAAGAGAGTTGAACACAAGAGGCATCAAGATGCTATTACAAGTTTAAAGTCAGTGGAAAACAAAGTGATGGATGTGACATCCTGAATTTCCAATTCTATTTTCAATTGAATGAATCGGGCTTTTCATTGATGCGCCTATAGTTCTATTCTCTAAGCTGATCACTCACGAGATAATTAGTCTATTTGAGGAAGCCGTTAAGGAATTTGAACGCAATAGACTTGAGAATTCGACTAGGAATCGACCGTTCGACCCTGCTAATCTGCTAGGGTCATTACGGCACTGTCAAAATTGATCAGAGACCAGAGATAGGTCGATTTGATAAAGGTATGTGATTAGTGTGTGGGTGATTCCACCTAATTGCAAAATTTTTGTCGAACGGCACTAGACCAATTTTTCTATCATTTCTGTACCCTGTGTCCGTATTTGAAACCTCGAGATTTTCATGACAACCGAGAGTCGCCAATATGTCGAAGATGTACAATGTGGCTCGAAAATGATCTACCACGAGGCAATTGCACTAAAAATTCCTCAAAGCTATCCAATAGGTTAGGTCACGCTAAAATTGCGCCAGATTGAAATTAACCGGGAATTTGAATCCGATTTCAAAAATTGAAAGTTCTGTCATGTCACGATTTATTTTAGGACCATCAACTCATCCTCCGAAGATTTTTCTACAAACGGAGATTTTTGGCGAAAATTCAATATAGGGCCGTTTTTTACTAGAAAATTCAGGGGATTGCTTTTTATCGCGTTTTTGGGATGCAAGTTGGTTCTATTGACAAGGAAAAATGTCAATTTGGTCGAGGACACCTTGGTGGAATTTATGGGGACCGAATTGAATTCAATTGAAGAGGAATTGGGCTCAATTTGGGTGAAATGTGACCAAAATTCGTAGGCCATGGTCCCCTCAACCTTTGGACCACTTGGTGAAGCTTCTAAGGGAAGTTTGAAGTCTGCAAAGTGGCTGAGGAATACAGCCAAGGCTATGGGGCCTTGTATTGGGGACAAAGGGATAGAATGGAGGCCAAGAGGGACCCTCTAACCTTCTGCTGTCCCCTTCTTCTTCAACCAGACCTGCTTTCTCCATTTTCAAGCCTTTGAAGCTCCAAAAATTTTAGAGAAGCCAGTCAACTCCCTCCCCTAGCCCGTCGCAAGTGAAAGGGGCTAGTAAATACACCTAGAGGGGGGGTGAATAGGTACATATAAAAATTTTCGTAGGACTTAAAAGGATATTTTTTATGGACAATAAGACAGAATTCAAATTTTAAATGAATAAACAACTCGTAAGCATAAAAAAAAGTTAAGGGATAAGAGAAAATAAACACAGAGTTTATAGTGGTTTGGCTTAATTCAAGCCTACGTCTACTCTCCCGCACTGACAGCCCATCGGCTGGATTTCACTAAGAATCAAAAGAGTCGTCACAATATCACGTCCTTGATTCCACAGTGTAGAGACTTTGCTACACTTTCTCAAGGTCTCACAAGTATTTAATCTCTCTTTTGAGTACAGATTTCGCTCAACAATTGTATCAACAAAGAACAAGGAGCTTCAGACTTTGGAATTTCTCTATCACGCACACACTCGAATAATCATAGCTTCTTCCTTATATACCCCTTCATGCCTTCATATTTGTTGGCACTTTCCAAAGGAGTTCTTCCATCTAACCGTTGGACGGAACCAATTAGGGAGATCTTCAAGTTACTTAAGGAATGTGATGATAGCCCACCAATCCTGCTCGCCCATATAATCAAGATCTAGGTTTCCATAAGTAGAACCTTCCAAGTATACCTTGCCAATCAACGAATCCAATTTACTCGTATCAAAATCAAAATGAATAAAAGATCTCGAGATCCTATCTCCAGCCGTGAGAAACTTCTCTAGCCGTTTGAATCAAATCCTTAAATAGATACTTAATTCTGGATAAGTCTTCTTCGACGGTTTAGAAACTGTCAATGAGGGTAGACTTTAAAACTTGAATCTGACGGTCTTCAGACTTTGACGGAAGAGTCTTCAAGTCTTCAGACTAGACTGATGGAAACGTTTTGTCAACGTCAGAACACATAAGGAAGTTTTCTCCAACAATCTCCCCCTTTTTGATGGTGACAAAACTTTCCTGCAGATTTGGAAATTTTGACTTGTAAGACAAGACTCAAGCAAACAAGGATATCTCATAAAAGATAAATGAGTTAGGATAAATATAGTATTGAATCTGCATCCACAGGAAATAGGTTAGTCCTATAAAAACAATTATCTTTGCCATGAGTACCAACAATGCTTAAGATATTGCAATGCAAACATATAGTCAAACCACAATCCAAAAACCACAATAATCCAAAAGTCACAATCAGACAAAAGTTTAAAGTCAAAAACAAAAACAAGTCTGAGTTTAAATCAAATCTGCACCTCTCCCCCTTTTTGTTAGCATTAAAAAAGTAGAGACGAAAACAAGAATTAATTTAAGATTGTTTTGGAACGCGAACAAGCTGGAAATCTCCCATTGACTTGATTGTCTCCTCCAGCTTTCTTAGATCCTCCTTCAGATGTGCTAATTCCTCACCCTTGGAAGTTGCTTGAATTTGAAGATTAAGGGCCTGAACTTGATTGATCAAAGATTCTTAAGAGGCTTGATAAGCATTCTGCATATTCTGAAATTTGCATCCCAAGGCATAAATTTGACCTCGCATCTCCATGAGAATATCAAGCAGTCTTCTAAAGTCTGCTGTGTTGTCAGTTTGAGTGCTTGCTTCAGCATGATCAGATTGTGGAAATGATGGCACATCAGCATGAGCATCTAGATTTGGAGAAGATACCTCATGACCTTCTTCAAGGAAGTGAGAGGCATATACATCTTCTGGATTGGCAGGAGAACAACTGACATCATCACTAGTAAAAGCAAGTGAAGAAGTATCTCTTTTCTCAGCAGCTCCCCCTGTTTCAATGCCTTCTGGTGGAGAGAAGTACTCTTCATGTTCTGTTTCTTCTTCAGTGACAGGATGACCTTGTTCTCCTTGTTGCTCCTTGTATGCATCTCTTTTTTCCTCTGTCTCATTCCTTATCGAATCCCTCTCTTTACTCCTCTTCTCTATCTCTTCTGGGTCTTCTCTATCCTCTGTTTCTGGAATAGAACGCTGCAACTTTCTTAAAGCAAGAGCGGAGATGGTAACATCATCATCTTCTTCTTCTTCATCCTGCAAGATGATCACTCTTCTTCTTTTAGATGGAGCTGTCACGGGCTCCTTTCCTTTTCGCTTTGCAGCAACAGAGTCTTGATGAGATTGGTGAGGAGTCTTTTCCTTGAATTTCTCTAGAGCCTTGTTTAGCTCTTTCAGACGCATCTTAGAAACCATCTTCAGCCCTACCACCATTTGATCACACGTCCGAACACACATAATTCTTGGAGGCTGAATGTTAAAGTGTCTGAATAGCTTAGTAACAAGTGCTGAATAGGGAAGTTGACCCTTGTCCTTCAACATTGATCTATACATGTGAAACATGATAGTATGCGGCAGAGAGAATTTTTTACCAGCATTGATAGCATACATCAGCTTTGCTTCTGAATTAGAGACGTTAGTCTTTGACGTGGATTTGGGTCTAAGACAGTTGATCACAATCTTGTGAAGCAAGATATTTGAAGCATTCATCATCGAAGAGGAAATTCGACCTTCTGCCATTCCATCTCGAACAAGCTCCACTGTTGCACGACCAATAGACACGCTAATTGATTGAAATAACCCTCTCTCTACTCCAATCACATCAGCCAGAGTGTCCATGTCCACCACATAATCCTGATCTTTAACACTGAAAGAGAATCTATTTGCATCCAAAAAACTTAGATTGGAATAGAAATAAGCATAAATTTCTGGATGGGCTATAGTAGAGTTAGAGCAAAAGTGTTCAAGCTGAAGTAAAGTAAATTTCTCCCGAAACTTCATATTCAGAGAGTCAAGAAAATCGAAATCCACACTCCTTGGGTTCATCACCCATTGCTTTAACAACTTAGAGTAAGTTTGCTTGTGTTCCTCAGAACGAAACATATCTGATTTTGTTCCTCGAACATTCGCAGCAATACCCATTCTAGGCTTAAAATGAGTAAACAACTTTTCATCATCATTTCCATCAAGCTGACTAACTCCTCTAAAACGTGGATCACTGGGAAATTTGCAAAGGCCTTATCTACAAAACCAGCAGGAGCAATTCCCAAATGTTCCATCGTTTGCAAAAAGTGGGTTTCATTTCTGTACCCATTTTCTTTCAAAAATTCGTCAATAATGGTCATTGGAGAGCCTCCATCCTTTAAGGTAGAGTAAAGTTTGAAATTAAAGGTAGGCTTTTGAGTTCTTACTAGTTCAGCATATTCGATAACTTCCTCCTCCGTTTATTGCTGAACATTCTGTGGTCTAGCCTAAGGAGAATGGCGCAATTGAGAATGTTGTGGGATCTACTGTTGCCTTGGAGAATCTTCTTGCTCGGTATGGTCAAAGTGCGTAGGACCCTCGCTCATATGCTGTGGTCCCCTGCTTGCAATCCTTGAAGACTTTCTTTGGAACGACATTCTCACAGTCTTTGAGAGTTTCCGAACTCGATTCGCGAGAAAGATGAAAACTTTAAGGATTAAACTAGGGAGAAAAAGTAAGAAGGTGGAGTTCTGTGCTTTTAGGATTTGTGAGTAAAAAGAAGAAGAAGAACAATATATAAAGCAATCAGACCAGGGTATACGAATCGTCACAAAAAAAATGCATTTTCAAAAATAACTAACTTTTTGAAAATAGATAACTGCCATAAAAAAGATAACTTCTTTTTCAAAAATGAATTATTGCTGTAAATACAAAAACTTGGAAAGATAATATCAATCAATTACGGATTAATAGACAAACGTACCTTTTTTCAAAAAGATAAATTTCTAAAACTGAAATAACTTACAGTCGTGATCCTTGATCATCTGAGTCCGAACATCTTTTGGCTTTTATCCTTGAGTCTGAGTTTCTTCAGACTTTATAATATTAAGCTTGTGTCGAATAGACTCAAATTGACTTTTCTCCAGAGGTTTTGTAAAGATGTCCGCCAGCTGATTCTTTGAATCAATGAATTGAATAAGAATTTCTCCATTTTGAACATGGTCTCTTATAAAGTGATGTCGAATCTCTATATGCTTTGCTCTTGAATGAAGAATTGGATTCTTGGTAAGATTAATCGCGCTTGTGTTGTCACATTTAATCTCAGTGCATGAGTCTTCAATTCCAAAGTCTCTTAACTGTTGTTTTATCCATAAGATTTGAGAACAACAACTTCCAAGAGCCACATACTCTGCTTCTGCTGTTGAGAGAGCAACCGTACTTTGCTTTCTTGAGAACCAAGATACTGTCATGTTTTCAAGTAATTGACATGTACCTGAGGTGCTCTTTCTATTAACTCTGCATCCAGCAAGATCTGCGTCTGAGTATCCAAAAAGAGTAAAGTCTCCTTTTTTAGGATACCATAGATCTAACGAAGAAGTTGTTGCAACATATTTGATGATGCGTTTCGCAGCACCTAGATGAGATTCTTTGGGATCTGATTGAAATCTGGCACAAATACAAACACTAAACAGAATGTCAGGTCTAGAGATAGTAAGATAAAGAAGTGAACCAATGATACTCCTGTATAGCTTCTGGTCAACTTTCTTTCCTCCTTCATCTTTATCTAGCTTCGAAGAACTTGACATTGGTATATCAGTCTTTTTGCAATTCTCCAAACTGAATTTCTTAACAAGTTCTTTAGCATATTTTTCTTGGTGAATGAAAATTCATTCCTTCAATTGTTTCACTTGTAGTCCGAGAAAGAAAGATAGTTCACCTATCATGCTCATCTCGAATTCCTCCTGCATAGACTTAGAGAATTTCTTGCATAAATTTTCGTTAGGAGATCCGAAAACAATATCATCAACATAAATTTGAACAAGTAGAAAATTTTTACCTTCTCTTTCAATAAATAGAGTGGTGTCTACTTTACCTTTCACAAAGCTACTTTGGATTAAAAACTTCCTTAATCTTTCATACCAAGCTTGAGGTGCTTGCTTTAATCCATATAATGCCTTTTCAGTCTGAATACATAATCTGGTTTCTTTGGGTCTTCAAAACCGGGGGGTTGTTCCACATAAACTTCCTCTTGAATGAATCCATTCAGGAATGCACTTTTGACGTCCATTTGAAATAGCCTGAAATTTTTATAGCAAGCAAAAGCAAGTAATAAATGAATTGCTTCTAACCTTGCCATTCGTGCGTAAGTTTCATCATAGTCTATTCCTTCTTATTGCGTATATCCCTTGGCCACGAGTCTTGCTTTGTTCCTTATGACTTTTCCTTTTTCGTCCATCTTGTTCTTGAAAACCCATTTAGCTCCAATAATAGATTTACCTTTTGGTTTAGGAGTTAATTCCCAAACATCATTCACACCGAACTGTCTGAGTTCTTCTTGCATAGCATCAATCCAACTTTCGTCTGTTAAGGCTTCTTCTATGCTTTTGGGTTCTATTTCAGAAATAAGAGCCACAACGCTAGACTCTTCATGCCTTTTGGATCTTGTTTGTATCCCTTCATCGATGTTACCAATGATGAGTTCTTTGGGATGACTAGACTTGTGCTTCCAGTTGCTGGTTGGTTTGACAATCTGCTCATCTTTTTCTTCAATTGATTCTTCAAAATTCGTTCGTTGTTGACCTTCTGTAGTCTGAGCTGCTTCAGAGAAATTAGACTTTGTAGAGTCTGGAGTAATCTCAGATTCTTCAGGTTGAGTCTAAATCAATTGATTTTGTATAAAGTCTTGAAATTTGACATTCATTGACTCTTCCACAGATTGAGTCTTCTTGTTGTATACTCTATAGGCTTTGCTGGTGGTTGAATATCCAATGAAGATTCCTTCGTTTGATTTTTCTTCAAACTTACCAATGCGATTATTGCATTTTTCAAAATAAAACATTTGCAGCCAAACACATGAAAATAGGAAACAATTGGCTTTTTTCCTTTGAACAACTCATAAGGAGTTTTCTCCAGAATTGGCCTTAAGAAAACTCTGTTAATGATATAACATACTGTTGAAATTGCTTCAGCCCAAAAACGAGAAGAAATGTTACTTTCAATTAAGAAAGTTCTTACCATTTCTTGCAAAGATCTATTCTTTCTTTCCACGACTCCATTTTATTCTGGAGTATATGGCGAAGAGAAAACATGCTTTAAACCACATTCATCACAAAAATTTGCAAAGTCTTGATTCTCAAACTCACCTCCATGGTTTGTTTGAATGCTTGTTATAGAATATCCTTTCTCATTTTGAATTTTCTTAACAAATTTTGAGAAATGAGAGAAAGCTTCAGACTTACTTGATAAAAAGAATACCAAAGTATAGCGAGAATAGTCATCTACGATTACCAAGCAATATTTCTTCCCACCAATACTTTGTGTTCTTGTTGGTCCAAAGAGATCTGTATGCAGAAGCTGCAAAACATGATTAGTTGAAACTTGATTTACAGGTTTAAAGGAATTTCTCACCTGTTTCCCCAAAACACATGGTGTGCATAACTCTGACTTTTGAAATCTTAGGTTGGGCAGTCCACGAACAAGCTTTTTGGAGGAAATTTTGGCTATCTGCTTCATACTGATATGGCCAAGTTTTCTATGCCAAATATTCTCTTCATCTTGAATAGAAATTAGACACTGAGAGCTTTCTGATTTGATATCCAGCAGATAAATATTTCCATGTCTTTGACGAGTAAAGGATTGAGACAAATCCTTACTAATTCCTGAACATATGCTTTCTTGAAAGTTGATTTTGAATCAAGTGTTACACAATTGGCTTATACTGAGAAGATTATAGTTTAAGCCTTCCACCAAGGAAACATTATTGATTGTGAGACTCCCAATCTTGACAGTTCCACATCCAATAATTCTTCCTTTGCCATTTTCACCAAAAGAAACTTTTCCACCATCTATTTGAGTAAGCTTTATGAAGCAATTTGAATCTCCAGTCATGTGTCTCGAACAACCACTATCCAAATACCATTTGATCTTTTTCTTGATAGTGACCTGCAATTATGCAAAGATTTCAAGTTTTCTTTGGTACCCATACTTTCTTGGGTCTAGGGGAGTTAGTTCCAAAAATAGTCTTTGCCCAGTTTTTCTTAATATGTTTCCAGACTTTAGGATAATCCTTCTCAAAATGTTCCGAACTGTTGCACTTTAAACATTTAAGAGCACTTCGACCAACAGATTTTACAAAAACTTTTTGAAAATGATTTCTGTAAAAAGTTTTAGCAGGTCTTTGTTTGATTCTTTCCTTTACTTTTAGGAAATCAATTAAAGTAACAGTTTCCGGTGTCATTCCTAAACCTGATTTATAAAAATAAAATATTTGAATTGAAAGAATTTTATCAAGTTTCTCATATCCATTTGAAAACCTTTTTGAAATAGTTGAAATGTCTTCTTTCAAGAGAATGTTTTCTTTTGAAAGAAAATCTTCATTTTCTTTTGAAGTTTTAAAACTGTTGTTCGACTTTCAAATCTTTCCTTCTAAGGAATTTCCTGTTGCCTCAAGTATAGAATTTTTTTTTTCAGTTCGGAAATCATTTTAAGAGATACTTTAAGGCTAAGACAAAGTTCATCAATATACTTTGAAACTTTAATAGGAATTTTAAAGTTACTTATCTCAATTTCCTTGTTAGAATCGAGTCCGAATCTGTTTTGAGTCCGAGTCTCGATTCTGAGTTTGCCATCAGACAAATGTTGGCATATTCTTCATCACTCTCTTCACATTTTGTGTCGCTCCAAGTCTCTACTTTGAGAGCTTTCTTGAATTTCTCTGTATTTCCTTTCTTTTTCTTCAATAGAGGACAGTTGGGTCTGATGTGTCCTTTCTTTTTGCATTCGAAGCAAATCACGTCTTTGTTGAACTCATTATCTTCAGTTGCTTTATTATGAGATCTTTGAGTATTTTGCTTCCTCCAGTTGTACTTTATTCCCTTTCTGTTTAACTTTCTGAACTTCCTTATCATGAGTGCTAATTCTTCATCATCCAGATCATCTTCTGTATCTGTAACATCAGAATCATCATTAGACTTTAAAGCAATTGACCTTTTACCTTTATGACCTTCCTTTTCATCAATTTGCTCCACTTTGTAAGATTGAAGTGTGCCCACTAATTCATTGACAGATAAAGGTGCGATCCTTTGTGTTTCTCTAATGGAAGTCTTGATGTGATTCCAGCCTTTAAAAAGTCCTCGCATCAACTTGTTGACTTTCATTTGCCCTGAGATTGGTTGACCATGATATGCAAGACCATTTACAATTTCTGTAAAATGGCTAAACATATCAGTGATGGTTTCTCCTGGCTTCATTTTGAAAGCTTCATATTGCCCAAGAAGAATGTTGATTTTTGTTTCTTTGACTTGATCGATTCCTTTATAAGTAACGTGCAACTTGTCCCAGACTTCTTTTGCTGTTTCACAGGATGAAATTCTATTATACTCAGTAGGAGATAAAGCACAGTACAAAGAATAGATAGCTTTTGCGTCAAGAGCTTGTCTCTTGGTTATCTCTTCTTGTGTCATCTCTTTAGCATCTGTCACTTCCTTCCCTCTTTCTGAAGTTGAAGTTATTATAAGAATAACTCCTTTTTTCACCACATCTCATTCAAGGGGATCTTTTGATCTTAGGAATGCTTTCATCTTGTTCTTCCATACGTTGTATTCATTTCCATCAAAGTAAGGAGGTCTGGTGTTGCTTTAACCTTCAACCAGTCCTGGAGCCAAAATACTAGCCATAGATCTTTAGCTTAAGAAGTAAAATACTTTAATAAATAAGCACATAGGCTCTGATATCAATTGAAAGGGGCTAGTGAATACACCTAGAGGGGGGTGAATAGGTGTATATAAAAAATTTCGTAGGACTTAAAAGGATATTTTTGATGGACAATAAGACAAAATTCAACTTTTAAATGAATAAACAACTCGTAAGCATAAATAAGAAGTTTAGGGATAAGAGAAAATAAACACAGAGTTTATAGTGGTTCGGCTTAATCCAAGCCTACGTCCACTCTCCTGCACTGATAGCCCACCGGCTGGATTTCACTAAGAATCAAAAAAGTCGTTATAATATCACGTCCTTGATTCCACAGTGTAGAGACTTTGCTACACTTCCTCAAGGTCTCACAAGTATTTAATCTCTCTTTTGAGTACAGATTTTGCTCAACAATTGTATCAACAAAGAACAATGAGCTTTAGACTTTGGAATTTCTCTATCATGCACACACTCGAATAACCAGAGCTTCTTCCTTATGTACTCCTTCATGCCTTCATATTCGTTGGCACTTTCCAAAGGAGTTCTTCCATCTAACCGTTGGACAGAATCAATTAGGGAGATCTTCAAGTTACTTAAGGAATGTGATGATAGCCCACCAATCCTGCTCGCCCATACAATCAGGATCTAGGTTTCCATAAGTAGGACCTTCCAAGTATACATTGCCAATCAATGAATCCAATTTACTCGTATCAAAATCAAAACGAATAAAAGATCTCAAGATGCTATCTCCAGCTGTGAGAAGCTTCTTTAGCCGTTCGAATCAAATCCTTAAATAGATACTTAATTCTGGATAAGTCTTCTTCAACGGTCTAGAAACTGTCAATGAGGGCAGACTTTAAAGCTTGAATCTGACGGTCTTCAGACTTTGACGGAAGAGTCTTCAAGTCTTCAGACTAGACTGATGGAAACGTTTTGTCAACTTCAAAATATATAAGGAAGTTTTCTCCAACAGTAAGTCCCCCGAGCCGCCGGAGCCACCGCACGACGCCCGTTCGCGCTTGCTTGCCCGCGCACGTCACTCGCCCCTACTGCGCTAGCCCACTCGTTCCGCTCCAATCGTGCCCAGTCTCGTGTCCTCGAGACTCCCTGGTCGCCGTAGAGCTCAGCTGGAGCCTCATCGATGCCGTCCAGTAGCTGCCGTCGCCCGCTACAGCCCGTCCACCCGTCCCTCGTCGTTCTTGCGCCTACTGGCCTCCGTTCCAGCACTTTCGGCCCAAGGACAGAGTAGAAATTTCTTAGCCCAACCGTGAGCTTCGAGGCCCATTTCGGACCTCTCCCGGGCCTCGCTTGGCTTCGCTGTTAGGAAGTTTGTCACCCATCACCGCGACGCCGTCGCCGTGAACTCATCAGATCGCAAAACTGGTGAGTTTACTTGTTAAACTCTGCTTAGGGAGTTAATGATGCTTAGGGGATGATTAGTTTAGGCTAATTAAGGTTTAGGTGGTTAGTTAGAATGTATTAGCGATTTAATTATTCGTTTATGCATGTTAGGTGGTTAGATTAGATAAATTAAGGGCTTGATAAGCTGTACTATTTATCTAGATAGGTTCGGAAATTTTCCTAGCCCGTTCGGGCAGTTAATTAAGTATTTTCGGCCTAAGTTGCTATTTATTGCATTTAAATTGAATTATTTAATTAATTTTGGTATTTATTTAATTAATTAATATTTTCCGAAAATTATACCGAGATAGCCGGTGACCGGAATTTTGTGCTGATTGCGATGGTGTGGTTAATTTCTGCAATTGAGTGCTAAATTGTGCACATTGAGTGGTGATTGAAATTTTGAGTATTTAATTCAAAATTTGAAAATTTTGGTAATTATTTAGAAATTACCAGGTGTCAGGTTCTGACGCCGAAAATGGTTTTAAAGATTATATCAAATAGTGGGATTTGAAAAGGAAGAGTATCAGTTTTTCTGGTTCGAATTGACTGTGTACTCACATACGACTATTTTACAGTGTATTTTTAATACGAAGAAAATAGGTTAGGATCACTATTTTAATTAAGGCATTTGAGTGCAATGCACGGTGTCCTATGCCGAGATTGAATGGTCGCGTGTTGGTTAAGAGAACCCGTCCCGAGCTGTTGAGCTGGACGTGCCCCTATATGGGATGCCCTACCAGTGGACGTCAGTAGCAGTAGATTCTGGACCGATGCTCATTTATGGAATGCCGTGGACGTAGTGATGTTGTCGTGCTCGATGGGGCGAGACGATGCCTGGCTACGCCAGTAGACCGCCGAACTTCAAGTAGGCCGTGCCCGTGTGTGGCCGTGATTAACAATTGGAACGCATGCTAAGTGAAATTGACGCGCCAGATTATGGGATAAAATTGTGTGGCATGGAATGGGATGTGTCATAACGATTTGGTCATATAATCGGGACCCCTTGTGTTATGGAGATGAAAGTGTAGGCGTTCCAATTATTTGAGCATGAAATTGTTTATGTCTGTGATATGAACTGTACTGACCTGCAGGAAGGATCCGAGACGAGGTAAGTCTCTGTGATTGTGTGGCTATGTGGTTAGGACGCCCTTAGGTGTATTTCCTTCCTTGTTGGAGTCTAGGGGGTAAACTTGCTGAGATTTGTCTCACTCTGTTGTGGACTCAAACTTTTCAGGTCCTTAGATGGCTACTCCTCCAGAGCATTTTGGCCAGCCTATGAGGGTTACCAAGCGGGTTTTTAGCTACCCCGATCCCGGAAGTCACAGGGTTTATGAACTAGTGGTGACCACCGTCTGGGTCGAAAAAGACCTACCTCATAGGGTACCTCATCGATTCAGAGTGTAGTTTCACTACGGACCCAATGGCTTCAGGGTGGGTCCCCTTAGGAGTTTTGAAATCCCCGCTGCGGTAATTGATGCTACTCTAGACAAGGATGCAATTGACCCTCCCGATGGTGTGGTGGAGGACCTGAAGCCCCTGGAGCCCGTGGAGACAAAAGGATCGGCGAATGAGTCTGACTAGCTGGTCTTAGGATAGCTTCGTTTTGAGGACTGATCTTTTGTAGACTTTTATGCTTTTGCAGACTTTGTGTATAGACTAGTATTGTAAATAAACTAGTTAGTTGTGTATAAACTTGTGTTGTGGTTGTGCAAATGTGTTTCCTGCTTTTCTATCCTGTGTTGGTTGTTGTCAGGGGTTATATTTATACCCTTCCGTATGCGCATTAAAATCAATGGGTCGGCGATGCGTCCTGGGACGTCGCATTTAAATTGACCATCGAGGGATGGGCACGTGCTTGAGGATTGGGAAGTGACAATGGAGGTCGTGAAGCAATTACTAAGCATTTTGAAGGAACAACCATTTGAAAATAAGATCATGGCATCATGAGAACATGGGCACAAAACTTTCGGAGATAGCGTAAGAAACGACCATTTTAGAGACAAGATCATAGTGTTGTGAAAAATGTGGGCACAAAATTTTCGGAGATAAAGGAAGAAACTACCATTTGGAGACAAGATCATGGCATCATGAGAGCTTGGGCACAAAGCTTTTGGAGATAGAAGAACATGAA
The DNA here is from genome assembly GCA_014182715.1 of Eucalyptus cloeziana. NCBI lineage: Eukaryota > Viridiplantae > Streptophyta > Magnoliopsida > Myrtales > Myrtaceae > Eucalyptus > Eucalyptus cloeziana. The sequence continues at coordinate 25,827,320 of CM024635.1, read as the reverse complement.
TACAACTACAAGAGAACCGCTTAGAGTTGGTTATGGTATAACCACTATAAATACCATCATTTGTCTACTAAATACCCCCCCCACAGCACACAAATTAAATAAACTTGTTATCTTTCAATTAATTTTACTTTCTTGCGTTGTACTTTCAATTTCCAAACTTGCATCGTTGATTAAATTCCAACGTGTTTCCTAGCTATAGTTTGCAAATTCGCATCCTTGATTAAATTTCGGTGTGTATCTTTATCCTAGGTGTCGTGTAGTTGATTAAATTCCATTGTAGCATTTCTACATTTTCAAGCTTTGTTCTCGATTAAATTATGGCATAGTTTGTATACGTTTTGTCCTACTGAAGTTATTGTACTTTCTATTTTCCAAGCTTTGTCGTCAATTAATTTTCAGCACGACTTGTGTTGGTACAGTTTTATTTGGAGTAAAGCTTCTGATTTTCTTATATACTTGTGATATTTCTTATCTAACATCACCATAGAACCCATCTCCTTTAAAAACCAAAGAATGACTTTTGATGAAAGATATTTCATCGTGAGATCCATTCTAGCACAACAATATTATATATCGTCTAAGTAGTCATGTGTTAAATTATTTCTTAATAAATAAGAAACCACTCAAAGGTTGGGGATGCCATTTCGAGGAAGCTCGCAAAGTGAGCTTATGATCATATCACAAGAATCCACCATCCCAAAGTTGCTTCTCCACTACTTTTGTCGGCCACAAAGAAGCAATGGTCAATCATAGAATGGGAATAATGCACTGGTGAATATAAGTCCATGTGTTCACACCTATTACATATCTAGGTCCATCCTTAAGCACCATCATTTTCCAAAGTTCTAATTTTATTCTTTGTTAACCCTCCCCAAAAAAGTCATGCATTTGTGTTCTCCAGTACAAGAATAAATTAACAAGAAGATCACATGGTGAACGACCTGAAAACACTACCGAATCTTAAGCTAATTGTGATGTCCTGAAATTCGAGCCCTTTGAGGGATGAATGAACGTGAATTTCCTCAATGCATTGTTGGTTGATCTCACTTGGAACTGATCACTCCCAAGATATTGACCTTGAGGGGAAAGGCTAATAAGAACAGAACTTGTGCGACTAAAGAACTTGACTTGGGAAAAACGACTTGACCGTGAGACTTGCGTCAGGATGATCCTGTAGATATGCATGCCGATTTCAAGAATGACTAGAAGTCGATTCGCGGACAGAACATAATGGGACGACGGGTGATTCCGTTTACTGTTATCGAGCTCGCGAACGACCTTCTGTCGATTCTTAGGAATCGTGTACTTTGAAATAAGAATCTATCCTTTGCAATTTCATGTAGTTAAGGACGTCCATGTGTCGAGATGTCTTGAACGTGGTTTGGCACGAGTAGGTTACGCGTGAATCCTCGAAGCCGCCTGTTAATCCGAGACGTACCAAAATGGCATTTGGACGAAATTGACAAGGCACGAGAATCCAATATTGGGCTATGAATTTTCGGGAACGTCCGGGACGGACTTTTGGACGATGCTACTTCTACCGTTGACAGTGTCAGTTAAGCCGAGTATATGGAAAAGGGATTTTTGGACCGAGGAAACAAGCCTATGTGGACGTGGGCCGGGCAAGGCCAACGTGGGCCTCACGCCCAAGGTAGGACGGCCACATGGTAAGCCCGAGGCAAGCAAGTGAGCCCATTGGACCCAACCAACCATTTTACCCTTCCGAGCCCATTGTTTAACCTTGAGCCGTTTCGAGCCCAACCGATTCCCGAGCCCGTTTCTATTCATTTCCTAGCCTGTTTCTTAGGCTCGCTCTTCATTTCAGTCAAGGGCAGCTTGGGAATTGTGTAAATGTGGAAATGACCATTTTGTCCCTAGATATTATTGAGGAAAAGACAAAGAAGAGAGAGAACATGATGTTACTTGCTTAGGGAGTTGGAGCAAGCATTGAAGAGCCTTAATGAGACCTTGACACCAGTCCTCACCTCACTCTCTCTCCTCCCCTTCAGCCCTAACCAGCCGACCCTCTCTCTCTTCCTTGTTCCTCTCATTTTCTTCTTCTTCTCCTTCAACCCTCCTCCAAAAAACCCGAGTTGTTCATGGCTTTCCTATGCTGATCACCGCCTGTGCCACCCACCACTATGTTCAGGGGACCAATTTGTGTCCCCCACGGTCGCCGTTCGCTCGACGAAGCCGCCGGCTAGCCCGTCGTCCGGCCAGAAGCCACCGCTAGCTTGTCCGCCTACTTCTGCCCTGCACCGCCCAGTTCAGCCGTTTTCCTCCCGTTCCGACCCAACCGCCGCCTAGCCCAGCCACCAGCCAATCCCCCTTGACCCCCTGGTATCGCCGATCGCCGGCCAGCCCCTCGCCGGAGCTTCGATCAGCCCGACCAACTCCTTTTCCACCTGTCAGTTTGGTTTCCAGGAGTTGCAATGAGAGACAGAGTTAGTTGCTTTTGTTTCAGCCTTGGGACCGCTTTAGATCGTCGTGGTTGAGGTCCTCGTGCGTCGCCTTCGTCGCCGCCACCACGTCCGTGTCTCCGGCCCACTTAACGGGTAAGTTAATTTCCTAATCCTTATTTAAGGGTTAATCTTGCTTAGGGGTTAATTAGTTTAAATTTTGTGCTTGGTTAATTATGGTTTAGTTGATAATTGTGGTTGGTTAATTAAGGCTGACTAGGGTTAGATTAATTGACTATAGTTAGTAATAAAGCAACCTTGGTTAATTAATTAAAGTAACTTAGGTTAGTTAACCCTAGTTAGGTTAAATTTAGTAACCATGGTTAAGTTTATTATTATTTTATTAATTCGGATTAGTTATTGTTCATAGTTACTGTTCATGATGACTGTTCACTCGGCACTGTTTATACGGAAGCAAATTTTAGTCATAATTTGATGCGCTCTTGGTTGTTAAGGCTTGTTGATTTACTGATTGTGAATTATCCTTGAGAATTTTGGGATTGTATGTGATTGTTGTTTGGTTAGAATTGAATTTTGGAATTGTCGATTGATACCGCATGACATTATACGTGGGTTATCTGCAATGGCATGTCGAGTGAGCATGAGCGATGTTGCATTCATGACAGAGCAAAGATTAAAATGAATGGTCGTCGACGAGTCCTGGGACGTCGCTTTCAATTGACCAAGGGAAGGGGTTGTTGCGTGCTTGGGGTTCGGGGCATGACACTAATAGTCATTGCTGATTGTTGAATTTCATTATCTAATGGCTTCTTCACCGAAATTCAAAGGAATTTACAACATCTTCTTGAGCTTCAAAGGCACAGACCCACACAACAACTTCCTTAGTTGATAATTCTATAAAATTGAGTTATTTGACCTATTTTATGTAACAAATAATGTAATATTTGTGGGAAAATATTTAGATTTATTTCTATTTACTCAAATTTTCTTTGTTCATGCAGAATAATAAGATATGGAGCAAATAAGGAAAAAATGGTGAAAATAAGGAAAGGAATATGCCACCCATAGAAGCTTTAGAAGGTAGATGCCAAATCAAGGTTCTATGATTTATTCCCTAATTTTATGTAAAAAAGAAGCAATTGCCTTGTGTTCGGAGCCTTAGATTTATTCTATAAATATGATTAACATCGAGAGCTTGGAGGGATAGCAAAGTTTTAATTTCTAGATAGTTTTTCATTGTTTGGGAGTTTTTCAAGTATGTTGAAGAGAAAACAAAAAGTGGTGATGGAATTCTTATTCTTTGATTTAAGATGTTGGGTTTAATTTATATTTTCATTTCTTTTTCTATTATGTTCTAATTTTCTTTTGTTAGGGCTATGACATAGCCTACCGATGATGATATGAATTTCATGCTTCTTATGTTTTGTAAGTGATTTCATTCATGTGAGTTATATAATTTTTTGCTTAATGCTTTTAAGTGATTGACCACCATTTGAATGATCTAATGTGCAAATTTGAGACTGAGAAGTGAGAATATGTAGTTACTTCTGATGAATTAAATATGGATAAAGGTATACCATATTATTTGTATGGCTTTCGATGATAAGACAGTCCAAAAGATTCATTGTAAATGAAATGTTCACAGATTTTAATGCACTTATGTTTATTTAAATTCACATAGAGATATGGTGGATTAATAAATTGTATAGGTTTGCTTTACCTAAAGATAGGATAGTGAATAGATTAGGAAATTCCGCCATCACATGTTTGATGTCGTTCTTGTATGCATAATGATCTAAAATTCATATCTAATGGTTATAGTGAAATCGGATGCTTTAACATATTTATTTGATTGATTAACTATGTTTAGTTCCGAAATTTTGTTTCCAAGATTGTCAATTTTAATTTATTCTCAACTTATGATCTGTTAGATAAATTTTAGAAGTAGTCCATTTTAATAGTTAATAGATTTATTAATCATCAATTTTTGTGAAACGATATCATTTCTCATCATTATATTACTTGTTTGACATGCTCATTGCATTTAGAATTTTATGAACATGAGTCATCTCTACAAAGCATAAGACTAGAATGGAATATACACTTTCACTGATAGTGAGAGATTGAGTCATCTTTGTGAGATGATATCATTTTTTTATCGTTATATTGCTTGTTTGACGTGTTCATTGCATTTAGAACTTTATGAACATGAGTCATCTCTACAAAAATTTAGACCAAAATGGAATATACACTTTCATTGATAGTGAGTAATTGAGGAGGGGAGACCAAATATCATCAACAATTATGAAGGCCATCAAAGAATCATGCATCGCAATCATAGTTTTCTTGAAGGATTACGCTTCCTCACAGTGGTGCTTGGAAGAGGTGGTGAAGATTATGGAGTGCAAATTCCTTATAAATGGATCGTCATTAGGCTAATTAGATATGCATGGGTAACCTTTGTGATGCTATTTCCGATCTTAATGGGTGTTTTAATCGAGTGTAATTTCAAGATATTATTCATTTACCTGAGAATGCATTTCATTGGCTATGGAGTTAATTACAAGCTTTTTGGTTTTTGGTCTCTCTCTTGATGAATCAGAGACTTAATTTTGAATTAAAGCATTTAATACGGGTTTTCACTTATCAATGTATAATAAAATCAAAATATAGCTTTTACTTACACTTTTTATTTGTTTATCCTACTCTAACTCTTAATTCACTCTCAAACTTTTGCTATGTCTTTTTGCAAAGCACAGAAGTCGAACTCCACACTTGAAACTAAACATCCCCATCCCTAGTCCCCTCTAAGGGAGATTTGAACTCTCTATCTCCCCATTCCAATGTGTAAAAGGGTGGCCACTAAGGCAACCTTAGTGATTTTCTAGTGGCGCTTTTTTTTTTGGGGTCAAATTTTAGAGGGGCTCTAAAAACTCAAATTTTTTGCATTTTTAACGCAGTTGAAGAAGACTACAAGAGTGTGGAAAGCAAACTCATGCGTGAAAGAAGCGCATTTGGCACATCAATACTCTATTGAGCTCCAGTTTTCATATGGTTTCGTGCTCCTAACGTCATGTCCTGTATTGTTATCAACATATTTCTAGTACATTTTCTCTTAAAAGAGCCAAGATAATTTGTATACGTGCGTAATTAAGTGATTTGAAAATACTTAGTTTGTTATGTAAATACTTTGCCACTAAAGTGGCACATGTATGGTCACATGACCGTAACAGGCACTCTAACATGAGGAATTTCATAATATGCTATGGATGCTTTGCCGACAAAGCAGCTCATTCATGGTGATAGGTGAAGTTTCCTTATGAGATACATATGTTCCTAATGGAGAGATTTTCGTAAGGTGTTGTGAGTGTTTGTCTGCCAAAGCGCCTAATTCATAATTACACTTAAATTTTTTCTCAAAGGTTGGAATAATTATAGGCTATAAAATGCATTGATTTAGAGAACTTACTCACCCAAAGATGGCATGTTTTCAAAGATTCCTGTTATTTTGTGAAAGTTATATTTCATAGGTTCCTTCACTGTCATATTCTCTGCCCAGTGGGGAGTGGGTGATGATATTATAGGAATCCCCAGTCGAGGAAAATAATCATATGATTTTAGGATTATTCGAACAACCATTGCTCATGCATTAGTCGGTTGCATTGGTTGATTGATTGTCTCTTCTGGTATAAACAATAGCATTATTTCCATTAAGAATGATTTGGACAAAAATTTCAGAAATATAGTAAGATATTAATCATATACTCGGTTTTCTAAATGCAAGTCCTAGCCGGATTTTAACCTATGAGTTAATTATATTTGCTGAAAAGTACAACACGTTAGAAAGTTTTGTGAAGACGGTTTCCTATGCAGTGCCATATTTGTGCTCTGAAAAAATGGTTTTCTTAGAAAATATGTAATTTTAAAGTACCATATTTTGAAGTATGCTGCTAATAAAAATTTATTTTTAAACTTGTATTTTGAGTTTTGAATTATCTCTATCAACCTGATATATTATTAGACATAAAATGAGGACAATTGTCAATATAAAGAGCTTGGAGCTATATTTAACGTTTTACTGATGAAGGAAGCACTCTTCATGAAGCAAAGTGAATTTTTATTTCCCTAGTCCATAAAAAAATTGGTAATTCATACATAGGGAAAGTACTTCTTTAAGAGATTACACCGAGTATGAATTGGACATGAGACCATTTCGCCAAAAGAGATTTGTATCCTTATAGGAGGAACAAACATCACACATGCAGGTTGCATTAGCATTAAATGAGTTTCTAGTTGTAGTATCCAAAATTCTTATTCAATGATGAACTGCATAAAATAAAAGCACACTATCTTACCCCCACAAAAATAAAATTAATAGTACCAAAAGGGTAGCATAGAATATCATGGGTTTGCTTGTATGTCCTGTTGCAAATCAAATAATTGGTATAGAACGCCGAGTTTTGAGTTCTCTTCATAAGATTGTATAATATAATGCATCCATAATCCAACTCCCATGGAAAAACATCAGCCTGCAAAACAAACAAGAATAACATGTGATAATTATGGACCGGCCTAATTGACGCCAAACAAAAGGGCAAAAGATCCAATTGGACGAAGCATGACCATTTCATTAGTGGTGTCAATATAACAAGGGTAGAAGTAATTCTAACCATGGATTTTTATGTTTTATTATATCGCACAATTATCAGACAAGATTTTATTTAAATACAGAAAAAAAATTGTCAAATAATATATATATTTTCTGCGCGAAAACAAATCTGTCACCTTCCATATGAAGTAGTATTTTCTTTCTTTCTTTCTTTCTTTCTTTTTTTTTTTGGGTCGAAGAAGTAGTATTTTTTTTTCAAGCTTTAATCCACATAACAAATTGGTCAGGCACATTTATGCTCGTCAAAACAGCAAGAGAAAATCCCGAATGGGGACAATAGGAGTAAAGAAGCCCGTCGTCATGATCAGATTTCGTGCCATTTTTCCAAATCTCAGATGCTTCTGCACACATTCATTCCCTTCTTCATGGCTCCTTTCATGCGAAACCTACACTTAAAAAAAATGTTTGACGGAAGAAAATTTTTATTCACTTTTCCCTGTATCACATTGTGTCGCAAATACAATGTATATAAAGAACTCTAAGAGATAAAATATTCTATTAACAGAATAACAAATATTCAGCAAATAATATTTGCTGAATATTTTCTTTCCTTAACAGATAAGATACAAAAGATTAGGGGTGATCGGGTTCAGGTGTCATGCCCTGATCCACGAGCGCGCGCCCATCCCTCACTGGTCGATTAAATAGCAACGTCTTAGGACGCATCGCCGACCCTTTCATTTTAATACGCATGCGGAAGTATATAAATAATCCCCAGACAATAAAACAATATGATAGAAAAGTAGGACCACATTTCAAACTTTAAAAACAACCACACTTATATACAATGCAAACCATAATGCATATATATACAAGGCAAACTACTAAGTCAGGTCTTGAACAACAAGTTCTCAAAACAAGTCTACAGACAGGGGGTGGGGTTTCAATCCTCATCCGGATCCTCCTTTGGGTCCTCCTATGGGTCCTCTTCCTCCTCAACGATCTCTCCATCTTCCATGCTCCAGCTGGAGTCTACGGCTAAGCACTCCGGGGAGTCAAGATCATCACAAAGCTTGGGATCCTTTGCATCCACCACCGATCCATCCTTGGGATCTGCTGTCCCTTTCCCGAACGCTACCTCTAAAACGTACAGAGGTATATCAGACTCCGATATAGGGGCCACCCTTCATCCATCATCGTAATGGCGATACCACGACCGGTATCTGTGGGGCACCCTTTTGGGTTCACCCACATTAACCCAGACAGTGGATTTCACCAATACATATTCCAAACCTTCAGGGTGATGGTGTATCGGAATATGATAACCCGTCTTAGTGACTTCCTCAAGTATACCAAAATACACGGGAAGAGGTGGAGGTGCTGCCATCTAGGGACCCGAAATGTTGTCCCACAACGGGGTGAGACTACGTCTCAGCAAGTTCTACCCCCTAAGACCCGATTAGGAAGTTAATACGCCCTAAGGGTTGCCTAAGCACAACACGGGTTAGAGGACTTACCTTGGCCTCAGTTCCACCTTGCAAATTAATATATATCAAATATACACAAACCACGTCAATTCACCCAAACAGATCAAACTATGGATCAATCAATTTAGTCGATTACATGTCACCACAACCTTCCCATGGTCGGTACATTCAATACTATTTATAAAGTCCTATCAAATCAGGACTGCTCACCCAAAGCTAATAAATAGATAGTATAGCTCGCCCAAAGCTGATAATATAGTATACTGTATATATGCTCACCCAAAGCTGATAGATTAGGGCCTTCAGGCCATCATAGTATACTATATATGCTCGCTCAAAGCTGATAATATGTGCTCACTCAAAGTTGATAATATGGTATACTATATATACTCGCCCAAAGCTGATAATATGTGCTCACCCAAAGTTGATAAATTTAGGCCCCCTGGCCAAAATAGTATACCACTCCAGTCAAATAGCCAAATTCTTATTTTTATCATACCCGATAAAAATAGCCGTGTGTGGGTACATGGTCGGCCTTAGCCAAAATACCATAATTTCACTTCCACAATTCCCATCATTTTATATAGTCCACTAAAATATTTTTGACGTTGTAAACCGACGCTCGGTTATTTTCCAATCAATTACCAAAATTGATTAATTTAGGAATAAAATCCTAAAATCACAATTAAATCAATTTAGCATAAATTAGAGCTCAAATAAATAAACAGACTGCATCATAATAACCAGTATAAAATTCTAGTCACCGACTATCCCGGTTTAATTTCTGGAAAATAAATAAATAATTAAACAATTACAGAAAATAATAAATAAATGCCAATAAATCCAACTTAGGCTCGTAATGCCTAATTGGAAGCTGAAACAGACCCGGAAAAATTCCAAGGTTTGTTAAATAAATATTAGAATGTGTCTACTCACTAAATGCACTAACTAACCACTAACATGCATTGGCAGATAATTAAATTAACTAAACTAATTTAATCTATCCACCTAAATCATGCTTAATTTAATCTAATCAATCCATAAGCATCATTAACCGACTAAGCAAGGATTAGTGAGTTCAACTCAATTGTTCAGCGAGCCGGTCGGTTCAAATCGACGGGAACGCAACGGGGAACAACTTCCTTCAAAGCGGGCCTAGCAACCGAGGTCCGGAACCACCTCAAAACAGGCTCGAAGGTTGCTGGAAAACCCTCTCTGCTTGCTGCTGTAAAGGGTTGAAACAGAGGGCAACAAGGCTGGTTTAAAGCGGGAATTGATCGAGGAAGGTGGAAAGGGTCAAATTAGGCTTTGGCGGGGAATTACGGAGGTCAGAGGCGGGCCAAACAACTCCGACTGAGCTCCACCAGATCTGAAACAACAGCTAGATAGGAGGAGCAGGCGAGATGGGGTGAAGACACGCTCGGTGAGGCGGAGGCTCGCGTGCAACGGTGGGTGGCGTTCCAGCGTGGACGGCGATCGGATGGTGGCTGCGACGGCGTGAGGGGCTGCTCCGGTGGCTTCCTTGGCTGTTGGTGGTCTATGAACAGCAAGGGAGGAGGGGAATGAGGGTGGTGGACGGCAGCTTGGAGAGGAAGAGAGAGATAAGGGGGCAAGGGCCCTACCATGGCCATTTCTTCTCCTCACTTGTCCCCTTGACCATTCTTAGCCACCAGCATCTCCTTGGCCCTCATTTAGCCACCCATGCTTCACTTTGCAACCCTTGAATTGGTCCAAAATTGTGGGCAAAGGGGGACATACAAATTTGCTAAGTTTCTTTCCAATTGGACAATTTTTCTTACTCAAATCAATCCCATTTGGCTCTCATAAATTCGATTGACACCTCAATGATCAAATTGGTATTTTTCACCACCAATGGATCCCACTTACTTCCCAATTTTGCGACCAAAAACAATCCCCGGCATTTTCTGGACAAAAACGGTCCTAGGAGAACTTTTTCCCAAAAAGTTTCGGGTTGTAGAAAAATCTTCTGAGACTAAGTCGACGTTCCTAGAATTAATTGTGACATGACAAAACTTTCAATTTCTGAAATCGGACTCAAATTCGTGGTTAATTTCAATCTGGCGAGTTTTTAGCGTGACCTAGGCTACCGGGTAGGTTTCAGAAATTTTTAGTGCAAATGACCCGTGATCAATTTTCTTCGAGCCACAATGAACCCACTCAACACATTGGCGACTCTCGATTGTCGTGAAAATCTTGAGGATTTAAATATGGACACAAAGTACCAAAAAGATAGAAATATTAGTCTAGTGCTGGCCGACGAGAATTTTCCAATTTAGTGGTGTCACCACGATTAGCCACACATCTCAGTCGAACCAATCTATCTCTATTCTCAAATCGATTTTTAACTGTGCCGTAATGGCCCTAAAGATGAGCACGGTCGAGAAGTTGATTCCTGGTCGAATTCTCAAGTCTATTGCATTAAAATTCCTTAATGGCTTCCCTGGATAGTCTAGTTATCTCGAGAGTGATCAGCTCTGAGAATAGCCCTATAGGCACGTCGACGCCCGATTTATTCAATGGAAAACAGGATTGAAAATCTGGGATGTCACAACTCTTCCCCTCTTATAAAAACTTTGTTCTCGAAATTTAAACCATTAAAATACTTAAGCAAAAAGGTGGGGGTACAAACGTCTCATCGACTCTTCAGTCTCCCATGTCGCTCCTTCAGTACCGTGGTGTTGCCAAACCACTTTGACCAACGGAATGGTCTTTGTACGCAAAACTTGTTCTTTCCGATCCACTATCTGAACTGGGCTTTCAACGTATGACACACGGCCATCCACATCTAATTCTTCAAAATTAAGCACGTGGGTCGGGTTAGACTTATACTTCCTCAACATCGACACTGGATCAGTGCCAGCAGCTGCTTCCTCATGGGTTTCGTTTCCACCGAGCAATCCAGTGAGCTCCTTCCAAGAAGTTGACTTCCGTGGCTTCTTGGGCGTGCGCCTCTCCACCAGCTTGCCAGCTGCCCACGTGAAGAAGCTGCAGCAGCATTGTGTCTTCTTCTTGTGCGGTTAGCACCAGCGGTCGATTAACCATTTGCCTTCAAGCCAACAAAGCCAGCAAAGCCAGCAAAGCCTCCATGCTTCCACAGCCTGCTCCTCCCTGGTCAACAACAAGCCCACTGAAATTCCTTTGTTGACTGAACAGCCCTGCTTCACTACCACTTGGCCGTTGAGCTAACGAACGACGTCCCCTCCTCCTGTGTCTAGCGCCAACGATCGAGGCAACTGCCTCCTCATCCGCCTCTTCTCTCCGCCAGCTCGCCGCCACCGATTCAACCGAGGAAACCTACGTCTTCGTCCGCAAGAAGTTCCATCGAGCAGCTTCTGTCTTCGCTAGTGGATCAGCCCAACCGAGGGTTCCATCATCTTCGGCCCAATCTAGCTGTAATAGCCCATGGATCCAGCAGTCTTTAACTCCACAAGCCCAAACCCATTTCGCTCATCCAGCCCACAAGTGTAGCAAACCCATCTCAGCCGAAGCCTAGCAGATTGAAGCCCATCTTCGGCCCAAGTCCAACCTGCGAGGAAGGCCCAACCGCAACCAAGCCCAAGCCTAAGAGCGAGCCCAATCCGACGCTAAAAAAAAATCTCAGATTTGGGCTGAGATTTGTTGGGCCAAGTTTAAGGTCCGGTCCAAGCCCATCAGTGTCGTCGTGAGCCCAAATTCGGCCGCCGTCGCGGTGTTTCGGTCTTCGCTTTGCACAAGTGAGTTTTACTCACTAATCCCTACTTAGTTTGCTAATGATGCTTAGGGGTTGATTAGATTTAATTAAGTGCACTTTGGTTGTTAGATTAGTTTAGAACAATTAAATTAGTGACTTAATGATGCATATTAGGTGGTTAGACTTAGTCGTTAGCAAGTAGAGAGCTTCTAATATCTATTGAATGGGTCTCGAGATTTTTCTCGGTCTGTCTCGGGCTCCAATTAGGCATTATGGGCCTAAATTGGATTTATTGTATTTATTTATTAATTTTCGAAATTAATTAATTAATTAATTATTTTTCGGAAATTAGGCTGGGATAGTCGATGACTGGAATTTTATGCTGATTGTTGTGGTGCAGTTCGTTTATTTAATTGAGCTCTACGTTGCGTGGAATTGAATTAATTGTGGTATTTTAGGAATTTATCCTAAATTGAGTGGAATTGAATGATTGATTGGTAGATAGCCGAGTATGGTTATTTAGCATTAATAATGCTTTGATGAGTTGTAAAGTGGAGAGAATTGTGAAAGTGAACTGGGAATATTCTTGGCTGAAACCAATCAGATACATGGTTCGGTGATTAGGAATATCACTGGCGAAAACGGCGCCAGAGAGAAAGAATATACGTGACTTATAGACACACGTGGTTCGGTGATAAGGATATCACTGGTGAAAATGGTGCCTTAAAGAACGCACGTTGCTGTCTATTACATAAATCACCTTGGCGAAAACAACGCCTCATATAAGACACGTGGTTCGGTGATTAAGGATATCACTGGTGAAAACGGCGCCTTAATGAACACACGGTATTGGTGATCGATATGTCATTTGGCGAAAACGACGCCCGAGAAAATACATGTGATCTGGTGACCAGGTATACCATTTGGGAATCATGGTATGAGTGGGAATGACCTAGAGGTGGTCAGATTGACATGTAATCGACTAAGTCGATTGATCGTTTCCTTGATCTGAGGTCATAAATTGATTGAATTGAAATGACCAAGAGTTGGTCCGTCTAACATGTAATCGGCTAGGTCGATTTGATCAATGCTTCGATCTGTTGAGATTGTTGGGTGCCTATTGAACTATACTGATTTGCAGGTTGGGACTGAGGCCAAGGTAAGTCCTCTGACTCGTGTTATGCATAGGCAGCCCTAAGGTGTATTGGTTTACTAATTGGGTCTTAGGGGGTAGAACTTGCTGAGACGTTGTCTCATTGGTTATTGAATAACCATTTCAGGTCCCTAGATGCAACAGACTTGGATTTTGAAGATCTCGAAAGTCTGGTGCGGTCTGCTGAAGGCTCCAATTGGAGTGTGGAGGATGATGAAAAGGAGGACGGGGACCCGTAGTTTGTAGAACCCCACTCCTGCTTGTAGACCTTGTTTTTAAACTAGCTTAAGTTGAATTTGACCTAATAGTTCACCTTGTATATATATGTGCATTGGTTTGCAATGTATATAAGAGTGAATGTTTCTGAAGGTTTGAAATTTAGTCCTACTGTTCTATATTAATGTTTTATTGTCTGGGGATAATTTATATGCTTCCGCATGCGCATATGAAATGAAAGGGGTCGGCGATGCGTCCTGGGACGTCGCTATTATTCAACCAGGTGAGGGATGGGCACGCGTTCGAGGATCGGGGTGTGACATCCCATTTAAGTGGTATCAGAGCGAAGTTCAAGATTGGAGTGATAAGGTGCGATGAGTCATGGGATAGTTAGTAGGAAGGACCTTTAAATTCATGCTGATGCATGTCCGTGATAACTGAATTGTAGCTTGTTTGTGAGTCACTCGAATTCTAATGCGGTATTAGAATTAGAAAACAGGTTTTTATAAAGATCCTGTAGTTTGAGTGATCAGGAGCTGAGAACTCCTAGTAAGAGGACGGTAGCCTCTGTAACTCGGGAAAGAACACCGACAAGGATTGGTGCCCGAGGTGGTTGTGGCAGAGCGTCGGCTTAGGCCAGTGCGAGTGTAAAAGTACTAGAGGTGTTAAATGGGTCATTGACCCATTTATGGACCCATTTATGTTTAAATGGGTCATTAATGGGTCAAGCCTTATTTACTAAAACACCCATAAATGGGTTTTAAAAATAAAGAGAGTAAGATATATGGGTCTTAATTAGGTCAACTTTGCATCCATTTAAGACCAATTTATCAACTGATTAAAAATGAACCCATTTATTTTCACTCAAAACCTCACAATTTCTCTTTTCTCTCTTTAAATTTACAAAAATATTTGTTTTTTAAAAACTGAAATTATAATTATTTTTTATTTTTATTTTCTTTTTCTTTCCTTTTTATTTTCTTTCTTTTTTTTTTTTTTTCCTTTCTTCTTCCTTCGGTCGCCGGCACGGCGATGGCCGACGACCGGCTAGGCAAGCCTCGAGCTTGCCCCTCGCCGGATCCGGCGAGGCCGCCAATGCCCAGCAAGACTCGAACTCGCCAGCTTCGGGCGAGGCTCGAGCCTCACCAGATTCGGCGAGGGGTGAGCTTGAGTTGCCCGACGCCAACGAGCCTTAAGCTCGCCACATCCGGCGAGGCGGAGGCCTCGCCGACGTCCGGTGAGGCTCGAGCCTCGCTAGATCTAGTGAGGGGCGAGCTCGAGCTCGCCCGATGCCGGAGAGCCTCGAGCTCGCTAGATCCGGCAAGGCGGCAGGGCTCGTCGACGTCCGGCGAGGCTCGAGCCTCGAGCTCACCGGCGTCGGGCGAGCTCGAGACTCGCTTGTGGCAGGCCGCCGGCCGTTGTTGTGGCCGGCGGCTGGCCAAAGAAGAAGAAAAAGAAAAAAAAAAAAATATATTTAAAAAAATAAAATAAAGATAATTAAAATTTTATTTTTTAAAAAATAAAAAATAATTAAAATTTGATTTTTAAAATAATTATTTTAAAAATTATAAAATTGTCTATTAAATTTGTGTTGTATAAAGATGGGATAGACAAGTCAGATTGAATTAGAACGTTGTGTGTCATGGAAGACCACATAAATCGGCCCGTGCCATGTTGGGACGGGTGGTTGTTTTGACTGTAACCGACAGGGTCACTTGGCAAGAAACTGTTCCAGAAGGTCGATGGGACCATAACAACAATTGTCGTCACTGCTGATGAGATCGCAAGTGTCAGCACTGTTGATAGGATAGATCAACGGGAAAGTGCCATAGAACACGCCACGGGGTTTTTGGGACAGACCCCCGTGCAAGTAAGTGAGCATGCTGTCATCCGACAGGAGATAGAGGACTCACCAAGTGAGTGCCAAAATTATGGAAGGAATGCATGGATTAATCCTGTGTCCGAGAATGACTAGAACGTGCTTTGATGGTAGTGAGCATGGCCATCAAGTGAGGGACTATCATTTGGAGTTTAGGAAGAACACCAACACTATTACTATCGATAGAACGCCACTAGGATGGCAAAAAGGAACAGGAATGGAACCGACCATGCTTTATTTAATAGAAGAATGTTTTGAGGTGATTTTATCATAATGGTGCTAGAGAGTGTTGGGAATACAATTGCAGAATTTCAGTTGTATGTTAAGGCTGTAGGAAAAGAACCACTAACTAGAGTTGCACTTGATTGACCGTTGGTGTATAACTTTATTGCCAAGTGCGAAAGGAATTAACTCCTGGAGCATCTTGTGATGATAAATTGTTATGGTGGAGTAACCCAACTTATGAAATGAAAGGGGTCGGCGATGCGTCCTGGGACGTTGCTATTAATTGACCAGGTGAGGGATGGGCACGCGTTCGAGGATCAGGGCGTGACACTATGTACCTCGGACTCAGTTTTCCTTTCTTCCCAAAGCGCGAAGTTCTCCTCATTAGTGACACATTCAGAAAAACGTGATCACCAACTTGGAATTCCAACGATCTCTGGCGCTTATCTGCGTAACTTTTCTGTCTGCTCTGAGCGGTCTTTAATCTGTTCTTGATCACTGCCACGGCATCCATTGACTGCTGGACCAACTCTAGGCCTGTAATCTTCCTTTCCCTAACTTCATCCCAACGCACTAGTGTCCTGCACACTCTGCCATACAATGCTTCGAATGGAGCCATCTGTATGCTATGCTGATAACTGTTGTTGTAGGTAAATTCCACCAGGTGTAGCTGATCTTCCCAACTTCCTTTGAAGTCTAGTACACAAGCTCTCAACATGTCCTCGAGGGTTTGAATTGTCCTCTCAGACTGGCCATTCGTCTGAGGATGATATGCTGTACTGTACTGTAGCTTGGTACCTAAGGCACTCTATAAGCTCTTCCAAAAAAATGCGGTAAGCCTCGGGTCTCTATCTGAAGTTATCATAACTGGCACTCCATATAGACAAACTACCTAACGCACATACAGATCTATGTGTCTATCCAAACTGAGGTCCTTTTGAACTGTAATGAAGTGAGTCGACTTTGTCAGTCTATCGACTACTACCCAGATCGAATCATTTCCTCTCTGACTCCTCGGTAGTCCTGTCACGAAATCCATCGTGATATGCTCCCATTTCCATTTTGGGATCTCGAGAGGTTGCAGAAGTTCTCTCGTCTTACAATGCTGAGCTTTCACCTGCTGACATGTCAAACACTTGGTGACATACTTGGCGATATCCGCCTTCATACCTGACCACCAATAATGTTGACGCAGATTCTGATACATCTTGATACTATCAGGATGGATGCTATAACTGCTACGATGTGCTTTTGATAGAATATTCTCTCTAAGCTCCACATCGTCAGGTACAACCAAACGTCCTCCGAACCTCAATATTCCTTCATCAGAAATCTAAAAGTCAGCTTTTCTTTTCTCAGTGTCCTCCTGAAAGATCTTTTGTACATCTAGATCTATCGGTTGGAGTAGCTTGATTCTGATCTGGACATCTGGTTCAATTCTGAGGGTGGCTATAAGACTTGAAAGGTGGCTTACCTCAAATTTGAATACCGAATCTCGAGCCCTCTCGATTAGGTTCTACTCCTTAATCAGTATATGAGCAACTGAAGACTTTCGACTCAAAGCATCGGCGACTTTGTTCGCCTTTCCCGGGTGATATAAGATATCACAGTCGTAGTCCTTCAATAATTCCATCCATCGGCACTGTCTCATGTTCAACTCCTTTTGAGAGAACAAGTACTTGAGACTTTGATGGTCCGTGAAGATTTGGAACTTTTCTTCGCACAAATAGTGTCTCCAAATCTTCTGGGCAAAGATAATCGCTGCGAGCTCTAAGTCATGCGTCGGATAATTCTATTCATGGGGCCTCAACTGATGGGAGGCGTATGCAACAACTCGGCCATGTTGCATCAGCATGCAACCCTGTCCTCTGAATGACGCATCACTATAGATCTCGAATCCTCTAGGACTAGATGGAATGGTCAGCACAGGTGCGGTAGTCAGCTTTTCCTTAAGCTCTTGAAAACTACGCTCGCATTTGTTTGTCCACACAAATTTCTCTTCTTTCTTCAGGAGTCTTGTCAGAGGCGACGCTAATGACGAGAACCCTTCCACAAACCGTCGGTAATAACCTGCCAAACCCAGAAAACTTCTGATCTCTATCACTGTAGTCGGTCTTGGCCAATTGATTACGGCTTCAATCTTGCTTGGGTCCATAGAGATTCCTTCGCTTGAAATCACGTGACCTAAGAAAGCAATGCGAGTCAACCAAAATTCGCGCTTGCTGAACTTGGCGTACAACTGATGGACTCTCAGTGTCTGTAGCACTAGTCTCAGATGACTCTCATGTTCTTCATCACTTCTCGAATACACCAGAATATCATCGATGAACACGATCACGAACTAATCTAGATATTCCTTGAATACTCGGTTCATCACATCCATGAAGGCAGTAGGAGCATTCGTCAACCCGAATGGCATCACTGTGAACTCATAGTGACCATACCGAGTACGAAATGCTGACTTAGGAACGTCCTCCTTCCTGATCCTCAGCTGATGATATCCTGTCCTCAAGTTGATTTTAGAGAAGATCGATGCTCCTTGTAACTGATCAAACAAGTCATCGATCCTCGGGAGTGGATACTTGTTCTTGATCGTTACTTGATTGAGTTGCCAATAGTCAATGCATAAGCACAACGATCCATCTTTCTTCTTTACAAACAGAACTGGTGCTCCCCAGGGTGATGCACTGGGACAAATAAATCATTTATCCAGTAGCTCTTGCATCTGCACCTTCAGTTCCTTCAACTCAGATAACGCCATCCGGTAAGGAGCCTTAGGTATTGGCTTTGTCTCGGGTTCTAGCTCGATCATGAATTCAATTTCTCTCTCTATTGGCAATCCTGGCAATTCCTTTGGAAAGACATCTAGAAATTCTTGCACCACAGCAATGTCTTCCATCTTTAGCTCCTCAACTATCGTATCCACGACAATTGCCAGGTATCTTTGACAACCCTCATCTAACAAATGAGTTGTCTCAGGCGACGAGATCAAGATAATCGAGGGTCCTCCTCGATTCCCAACAAACTAGAAGCTCTCACCCTCTAACGGGTCAAACTAAATCGCCTTGCGATAGCAGTCCATTTTAGCTCGTTGCTTGGTGAGCTAGTCTATGCCAATAATTAAATCAAAGTCGTACATGGCTAGGACTAATAAGTCTATTTTCCCCACTCGCTCACCAATTGCTAACTTGCAACTAGAACAACCTAAAGTAGCTATCACTTTATCCTTCATTGTTGGAGTCGGCAATAGATATCACTTTATCCTTCATGGTGTAGATATGCAAACTGTCGACTCCAACAATATAGGACTTAATCCTAATAACTTAACATATTGCTTGGCAATAAAGGGATGAGTTGCTCCTGAGTCGAATAAAGCGTAAGCAGGATGGTCATTCAGCGAAACCATACATGTGATCACGTCAGGCGCAGCCTCTGCCTGACCCTGCGTAATGGTATACACCATGCCTTGAACTGGTGATCTCAGCTGACCTCCTTGCAATGTGTTCTAAGGTGCATACCCTCTGATCTAACCCATCTGCGGCGGCGATGGCAACTGCGGTTGTCCTTTTGGTATGTTGGGACAATCCCTGATCAGGTGGCCTTGTTGGCCACATCCGAAACAAACTCCCGACCTTCAGGGACACGAAGTTGAACCATGTGGCCTTCCACAGAAGCGACACAGGCCATTCTGATTCGGCCCTGATTTTTTGATTCCATCCTTCCTGTTGGGCGGAACCTGGAATCTACCTCCAGGCGTGGGCCTCTTCCCATGGCGGATTCTTTCTCGATGAGAGTTGAACCTCGATCCAAATGAGGCAGCTTGCTCATTCAAACCACTCTCTATCATCTGAGCTCGACGATAGACTTCTTGATATTCAGTTAGATCTAATGGTAGCAGAGGTTGCTTCAATTTAGAACGAAGACCATTTCTGAATCTTCAGGCTTTTTCTTCTAGGTCCTCAACTAATCTTGGTGCATACTAAGAAAGTTCAGCGAACTTGACCCCATATTGGTCAACAGACATCGATCCTTGACGAAGGCACTGGAACTCCTCCATCTTTTGTTCCTGGGTAGTACCCGAAAAATACTGATCGTCAAAAGCTTTGACGAAGGTGTCCCACACCGGGATCACACATTCCGGGAATATTGTATCCGTGGCGGCTCTCCGCTAGATATTAGCATTTCCCTGCAACTGATAGACGGCTAGGGTTACCTTCTCAGCCTCAGTGCACATCGGAAGTGCAAAGGCTTTCTCCAAATCCTGGATCCATAGTGAAACATCCTCGGGGTCTCCAATACCCATGAATCTTAACTGGCTCAGGTTCAAAAACTGCTCGACGAGCTTATGGATTGGCCTCTCTCTTTGCACCACGACATTCTTAGGCTGAGCTACGGCGGGTGCAACAACGGGTGCGGCAGCAAGTGTGGCCTCAGGAGTGGCGGCAACGGTAGCAGTAGCAGCAGCAGCGGCAACAGTAGCTTGGTTCTGAGCCTGCTATCCTATCACGTCTCTCATAGCTTCTAACACTTGCATGATCCCCTCGATTCTAGAATCACTAGGGGCTGCTACCCCAGCACCAACGGGAGGCGGTGCCACTCTATTCGTGTTAGCTTGTGCTGGCGCTCGACCTCGGCCTCCTTAGGTACCGACCCTGGTTGGCGTTCCACCCCGAGTCACGGCCTTAACGGCCCTTTTGGTAGGAGTTCGCTGCTCACGATCACTCATGGCTTAGCTTTAACTACTGAAGCCTACTTCCAATTCCACACCAACTTAGAAACAGAGTGATCCAACCAACAAGCAATTCTACCAAACAACTATCACAAACATGCACCGGCATGAATTTAAATGTCATTCATACTACTATCCCATGAACTATCGCACCTTATCACTCCAATCCCTAACCATTGCTCTAATACCATTAAACGGGGATGTCACGCCCTGATCCTCGAGCGCGCGCCCATCCCTCACTGGTCGACTAAATAGCGACATCCTAGGACGCATCGCCGACCCTTTCATTTTAATACGCATGCGGAAGCATATAAATAATCCCCAAACAATAAAACAATGGGATAGAAAAGTAGGACCAAATTTCAAACTTTAAAAACAACCACACTTATATACAATGCAAATCATAATGCATATATATACAAGGCAAACTACTAAGTCAGGTCTTGAACAACAAGTTCTCAAAACAAGTCTGAGACGGGGGTGGGGTTTCAATCCTCATCCGGATCCTCCTTTGGGTCCTCCTCCGAGTCCTCTTCCTCCTCAATGATCTCTCCATCTTCCATGCTCCAGCTGAAGTCTACGGCCGAGCACTCCGGGGAGTCAAGATCATCACCAAGCTTGGGATCCTTTGCATCCACCATCGATCCATCCTTGGGATCTGCTGTCCCTTTCCTAAACGCTACCTCTAAAACATACAGAGGTATATCAAACTTCGGTACAGGGCCCACCCTTCGTCCATCATCGTAATTGAGATACCACGACCGGTATCTGTGGGGCACCTTTTTGGGTTCACCCACATCAACCCAGACAGTGGATTTCACCAATACATATTCCAAACCTTCAGGGTGATGGTGTATCGGAATATGATAACCCGTCTCAGTGACTTCCTCAGGTATACCAAAATGCACAGGAGGAGGTGGAGGTGCTGCCATCTAGGGACCTGAAATGTTGTCCCACAATGGGGTGAGACTACGTCTCAACAAGTTCTACCCTCTAAGACCCGATTAGAAAGCCAATACACCTTAAGGGTTGCCTAAGCACAACACAGGTTAGATGACTTACCTTGGCCTCAGTTCCACCCTACAAATTAATATATATAGATATATATATATATATATATCAAATATACACAAACCACGTCAATTCACCCAAATAGATCGAACTATCGATCAATTGACTCAGTCGATTACATGTCACCACGACCTTCCCCTGGTCGGTACATTCAATACTATCTATAAAGTCCTATTAAATCAGGACTGCTCACCCAAAGCTGATAAATAGATAGTATAACTCGCCCAAAGTTGATAATATAGTATATTGTATATATGCTCGCTCAAAGCTGATAGATTAGGGCCCCCAGGCCATCATAGTAGGGGTGAGCAGCGGTCTAGGGTCGACCCTGGACTGACCTTGGATCGGCCCAACCTTGTTGGTCCTGGTCCGGTTTTCAAAGGAATCGGGTCGATCCTTGGTCCTAAGATTCCAGGACCGGTATTGTGTGGGTTGGTCCTCAGTCTTGGAAGTTTAGGGTCGGTCCAACCCGGACCAACCCCGATAAAATATATTTATATAATATATTTTAGATATTTAATATATAATATTTTTGTTATGTTTTTCTTATAAATAGCAAACCCAGCCAGCGTTCTTCACTTGAACAGCTTGAATGACGGCATGAATGATGCCGTGAAACGGTGTGAATAGCGTTGTGAAATGGCTTAAAATGTCCTCAGCCTCTTGTGTTATTCTTCCGTCTTTATCCTATTCATTTTTCACTTAAAAACGAAACTTTCCCTCAAAAACGAAACTTTCCCTCGTGAGCAAGAGCAACCTTGCCTTAATCGCCATGCACACTCGCCCGCTCGCCGATCGTCGCTCGTGGGTCGTTGCTCGTCGTTCGCCGTTGGCCGCTCGACTTGCTCGCCGCTCAGCCCTGGTCATTGGACTCTTGCCTCTCTCGATGCTCGTGCTGCTTACCGTTGGCCGCTTGCTGCCGTTGGCCACTTGCCGCTTGCCTCACTCAACGCCCGTGCCGTTCATCGCTTAACGGCCCCATTGCTTGCCTCTCTTAGCTGGCCTCGCTCTTTGCCGAGTAAATCAGAAGAAAATAAAAGCCCCAATTAGAAACCCTCTTTGCTCGTGAGCTACACTTGCCATCTGTCGCTTGCCTCGCGGCTCGCCCTTGTTCGCTCACCTTTGCGAACACAACTCAACTGGTGAGTTTCATTTTTTGCTTGACTTTAGAGCTTCAAGCTCATGTATGTTCTTAATTTTTGCTAGATGGGTGGTGGAAAATTAGGTTGGTTTAAGAAGTAGGGTAGATGCTTGATTGAGGTGATCGAGCTCTGCCGTTGCTCGAATATGGTCAAAATACGTTCATGGAGCAGGCAACTCTGCATAGTAGTGTTGGGTTCCTGCATGTGCTTGGGGGGGGGGGGGTTTAGTTAGAATTGGATCAACGCGTGATTCCTGTTAACTTCGCGGAAGGGACAAGATCCTCTTGAAACTTCCATTCGGTTAACGGGCTGCGACATGCACAATAAATTCTGGAATGGTTGCTCAACAATGAGCAGAGTTAAATTTAGTGAGCTGCAGCTGCAGCAATCATGACATCCACTGAGCCTTTTTCCTTATGTTGTGTTGGCCCTTAGTTTGATTCTGGAAACAGAATTATGCAATAGCATCTTGAAATATGGAAAAAAAATTTGTGGCATTTGAAGATATTTCTTAGAATATAAAAACAATCATTTTTTTTTACAACATCCTTTATTGGATCCATTCAGCAAGAATATTATTCTCTATAAGCATCTTGTATAGGGAAATCTGTTGGTTGATGAATTTATTGGTATAATAGCCATGTTATATGATAGCATTGGGGAATATGGGTTTCAACTTTCGACTGAATTAGTGATGGCAAACTGTGATTTCTTATTTCTGCTTATATGATAATATGTGATGCTAATTGATTGTGTTCTCTTCAGTTATGTTCAAGTGAAATTGGTTGATGGTTGCTGCTACTTTAGCAAATCATGAAGTACATGATAATAAATGCTAAAGTTTACATGCCGGTACTTAAATATTTATGTGAACTTGATGAATTCAGGTAGCATGTCAACTGAAGTGGAGGGATGTTACGAGATGAGTCCCATAATGGAATCGCCTAGCCATGGATGTGAAGAACACTTAAAAGAGTCAACCGAGGTATCTACTAGTCATCCTCCTCTTTGTAAGAAGTGAAAAATGGATAAATCTATTGTGTGGGATAATTTTTTGAGAATTATAGATGAGAAGACCAAAAAAACACATATGGTAAAATGCATTCATTGTGGGAAGGAGTATGCATATGTTGTTAATAGTGGTACTTCAACAATGTTGAAGCATTTGAAAAGGTGCAACAAGTATCCTCCTAATATAGATAAGAAGCAAAAGTTGTTTGTACCATGTGGTGTAAATGTGCCTAGCATGGCAGGGGGAGATACCAAAACTGATGCCACTGGTGGTAATGTCTTAACAACATGGAAATTTGATCAAGACCGGTGTAGACACATGCTTGCTCGGATGATCATCCTCAATGAACAACCATTTTCTATTATTGAGCGTGTTGGGTTTCATGATTTTGTCATTGAGTTACAACCTCTCTTCACACATTTATCTCGATTTACAGTGGCTAGAGATTGCATGAAGTTGTATATGAGTGAAAGAAGTTGTTTGAAAAATTACTTTGGTAAGCTTAGGTCAAGGATTGCATTGACGACTAATACATGGACTTCCATTCAAAATCTAAACTATTTATGTCATACTGCACATTTCATTGATGAAGACTGGAAATTGCATAAAAGGATCATCAATTTTGTGGTGATACATAGTCACAAGGGCAGGGAGATTGGGAAGATAGTTGAAAAATGCATCTACGACTGGGGAATAGAAAAAAAAAATGTTTCTACAATCACAGTGGATAATGCTAGTGCAAATGATGTTGCCATTGATTATTTGAAAGATAAATTTTCAAGAGACGGGTCATTGGTTTTAGCTGGTGAAGCTTTACACATGAGGTGCACTGCGCATATATTAAACTTGATTGTCAAAGATGTCTTGTCTGAGGTACGTGATTCTATTGCTCGTATTCGAAATGTTGTTAGATATGTGAGGAGTTCTCCCATGAGAGCTAAAGCATTCCAATCTTGCATTGAGGCTGAAAGGATTACTTAAAAGGGTTCGGTTTGTCTAGATGTTGCCACTAGATGGAACTCCGCTCATTTCATGTTAAACACGGCCATAAAGTTTAGAAAAACTTTTGAAAGGATGGCAGAAGATTTGTCTTTTGAAATTGAGCTTAATTATGATTCTCCTAAAAGTGAAGATTGGGAAAATGCCATTATTCTTTCCAAATTCCTGAAACAGTTTTATGATGCCACCACTCAAATGTCAAGGAGTTTATATATTACTTCAAATGATTATTTTGAGGAAATAGCTTTTTTGTACAAATATTTGAAAGATGCGAGTAATACTTTGGATCCTAAGCTTAGAACTATGGGTACAAAGATGAAGGAGAAGTTTGATAAATATTATGGAAATTTGGATAAAGTAAATATGATGTTTTGATTGCGGTGGCATTAGATCCTACAAAAAAGTTGCATTATGTGAAGTATTGTTATGAGCAAATTTATGATGATGAAGCAAAAATTGATGAGATGCATAGTAAGGTGAAGTACATGTTGGAGCGCTTGTATGCATTTTATGAACAATCTTTTCTTGATCATGGTAACCGATATTTGGGGGGTCAAACTATGATTGCTGAAAGTAGCAATGCTTCCAATACCGATGAAAATGATGGAAACGACGAGATTAACATCAAAGCTTGGCGAAAAAACTTTTTCCATCAAAAGAAAAGAGGGCGTGATGACAACAAATTAGAGCTTGAACGGTATCTTGAAGAGGATTATGAAGATATTCCTGATCTTGATATTTTGATGTGGTGGAAAAGTACTGATTCGAAGTATAAAATTCTATCTTTGATGGCTCGGGATGTTTTATCTATCCCTGTGACTACTGTTGCTTCAGAGTCGGCTTTTAGTACTTCAGGCCGGGTGCTTGATGGTTTTAGAAGTTCCTTGACTCCTAAAGTGGTGGAAGCTTTAATTTGTACTCAAGACTGGTTGAGAGCTGCTCGTGTGTCTATTAATGTTGAAGAGTGCATTGAGAATGCCGAAAAGTTTGAATTGGGTAAGCTTAAATCATGAATATTTCTTTTTTTACTTGTTAATTTTTTTTACATCTAATGAATGAATTTTTTTTTTTTTTAGATATGGATTATCTTACTGGGGAGATTACCATCAGCAAATAGAGTTGGTATGTTGAAGTTGAATGACCATAAATGGTGAGATGTTCCATCGACACTAATAGTGATTTCAATTTAAAAATTTTGTTAGGTATTTATTATGTGTGTTGTTTGTTTTGTTTTCAGGTATTTAGAAGTTGAAGCGATCATCTAACAATTAACAAAA
Organism: Eucalyptus cloeziana; assembly: GCA_014182715.1. NCBI lineage: Eukaryota > Viridiplantae > Streptophyta > Magnoliopsida > Myrtales > Myrtaceae > Eucalyptus > Eucalyptus cloeziana. Next base: position 25,801,410 of record CM024635.1, on the reverse strand, counting down.
TGTAAAGTTGTATATTCATGGTTTATATTAAGTATTTTGAACTTCTTATAGTTTAATTGTTCAGTTGCACTTTGCTTTTGAGTTTGTGTCAAATGGAAGAAGTTTTTGAATAGTAGTATTGCCGTTGTTATGATGATGTGCTTGTCAAGTGGTGTGAAGCTTCATTATTGGTTGATTAGACTTTGCTTGATTGAATGTATGAATCGTTTGCATATGGTGTTACAAGTATTATTGATAGATGATTGCAGGAGAAGATGCCTAGAAAACATTTTCTGGCCTAGAATTCTTTTCTCTTAAACTTCCCATCTCATCCCATTTCCCGAAGGGAAGAATGATTCAAAGACAAATCAAAAGCAAGAAAATTATAGTATGCTTCAGTGATGGAAACACTTTATCTCTATTAGCAATCTCAATCATTTATATAGTTTGTTGTTTTTAACTAGTGTGAGATTTTTACGATCACCTTATCTAAAATTTATGTTGAATATGTACTTATATATATAGTTTGGATGCTCAACATTGTATTGTTGATTGATATGCAATTTGAATTAATGAGTTTTACTTTTTAAGGAATAAAAAAATGAAATAAAAAAATTATCGGTTGGTCCTGCACTCGACCGGGTCCCTCGGTCCCAAAAATTGGGGACCGACATTGTGCGGGTTGGTCCTAGGGTTAGGCGTCAGACCGGCCCAACCCAGACCATGATCACCCCTACATCATAGTATACTATATATGCTCGCCCAAAGCTAATAATATGTGCTCACTCAAAACTGATAATATGGTATACTATATATGCTTGCCCAAAGCTGATAATATGTGCTTACCAAAAGCTGATAAATTTAGGCCCCCTGGCCAAAATAGTATACCACTCCAGTCATATAGCAAAATTCTCATTTTTATCATACCTGATAAAAATAGCTGTGTATGGGTACACGGTTGATCTTAACCAAAATACCATAATTTCACTTCCACAATTCCCACCATTTTATATAGTCCACTAAAATATTTTTGGCGTTGTAAACCGACACTCGGTTATTTTCCAATCAATTACCAAAATTGATTAATTTAGGAATAAAATCCTAAAATCACAATTAAATCAATTCAGCATAAATTAGAGCCCAAATAAATAAACAGACTGCACCACAATAACCAATATAAAATTCCGGTCACCGGGCTATACGGTTTAATTTTCGGAAAATAAATAAATAATTAAATAATTACGGAAAATAATAAATAAATGCCAATAAATCCAACTTAGGCCCGTAATGCCTAATTGGACGCCGAAACGGACTTGGAAAAATTCCAAGGTTCGTTAAATAAATATTAGAACATGTCTACTCACTAAATGCACTAACTAACCGCCTAACATGCATTGGTAGATAATTAAATTAACTAATCTAATCTAATCTATCCACCTAAATCATGCTTAATTTAATCTAATCAACTCCTAAGCATCATTAACCGACTAAGCGAGGATTAGTGAGTTGAACTCACTTGTTCGGTGAGCCGATTGGTTCAAATCAACAAGAACGCAATGGGGAACAACTTCCTTCAAAGTGGGCCTAGCAACCGAGGTCCGAAACCACCTCAAAACGGCCTGAAGGTTGCTGGAAAACCCTCTCTGCTTGCTGCTGTAAAGGGTTGAAACGGAGGGCAACAAGGTTGGTTTAAAGCGGGAATTGATCGAGGAAGGTGGAAAGGGTCAAACGGGGCCTTGCCGAGGACTTACGGAGGTCGGAGGCGGGCCAAACAACTCCGGCTGAGCTCCACCAGATCCGAAACAACAGCTGGACAGGAGGAGCAGGCGAAATGAAGTGGAGACACGCCCGGTGAAACGGAGGCTCGCGTGCAACGGCGGGTGGCATTCCAGTGTGGACGGCGATCGGACGGTGGCTGCAACGGCGTGAGGGCTACTCGGTGGCTTCCTTGGCTGCCGGTGGTCTACAAACAACAAGAGAGGAGGGGAATGAGGGTGGTGGACGGCAACTTGGAGAGGAAGAGAGAGATAGGGGGCAAGGGCCCTACCATGGCCATTTCTTCTCCTCACTTGTCCCCTTGACCATCCTTAGCCACCAGCATCTCCTTGGCCATCATTCAGCCACCCATACTTCACTTTGCAACCCTTGAATTGGTCCAAAATTGTGGGCAAAGGGGGGCATACGAATTTGCTAAGTTTCATTCCAATTGGACAATTGTTCTTACTCAAATCAATCCCATTTGGCTCTCATAAATTCGATTGACACCTCAATGATCAAATTGGTATTTTTCCCCACCAATGGATCCCACTTGCTTCCCAATTTTGCGACTAAAAATGATCCTCGGCATTTTTTGGACAAAAACGGTCCTAGGACGACTTTTTCCCAAAAAGTCTCGGGTTACAGAAAAATCTTCTAAAACTGAGTCGATACTCCTAGAATTAATTGTGACATGATAGAACTTTCAATTTTTGAAATCAGACTCAAATTCGCAGTTAATTTCAATCTAGCGCGTTTTTAGCATGACCTAAGCTACTGGGTAGATTTCAGAAATTTTTAGTGCAAATGACCCATGGTTGATTTTCTTCAAGCCACAATGAACCCACTCAACACATTGGCGACTCTCGATTGTCGTGAAAATCTCGAGGATTCAAATACGGACACAGGGTACTAAAACAATAGAAAAATCAGTCTAATTCCGGCTGATAATAATTTTCCAATTTAGTGGTGTCACCCACGATTAGCCACACATCTCAGTCGAATTGACCTATCTCTATTCTCAAATCGATTTTTAACTGTGCCGTAATGGCCTCTAAAGATGAGCACGGTCGAGAAGTCGATTCATAGTCAAATTCTCGAGTCTATTGCATTAAAATTCCTTAATGGCTTCCCTGGATAGTTTAGTTATTTCGAGAGTGACGCCCGAGAATGCCTCTATAGGCACGTCGATTAAAATGCCCGATTTATTCAAAGGAAAACATGATTGAAAATCTCGATGTCACATTGTCAAGGTAGGTTCCGACACCGACCTTATACTCCGACCCCCGTTATAGCGCTTCCCTTTTTGGACCCTATACCTAACCCTGTTTGCATTGGACCCTGTACCCGACCCACCCTGCTTTTCCGGTTCGATTCCAGGGTTAACCCTATTTATATTGGAACCTGTTTTGCAACCAGCCATCCTATACGACTTCGAATTTTATATTAATACGTGAAAAAACAACATAATTCATCACTTGTAATTAATAAGTAATAAACTTTTTGACTAAACAAAAAACTAAGGATCCACAAGGCAAATTATCATAAACAAAATCACAAGGCAAAGCAAAAATTCTAACATTACATATACATTAGCAACAAACATGGATCCAATATTAGTCTCATTCCCACAATACTACATGAAGCTTTTCATTTGTCTAAAATGGTTAACAAATCTTTGGTGCAAGCATAACTCCTCCAGAAGTGAAATCAACATAACTCCTCCTCCAAAAGTGAAATCAGACGAGCCAATCCACGTGGTACAAAATCTCTGACAAAAACCTAAAATTCATATATAAAGAAAAATCAACAAGAAACCATGCTCTAGAGACATATGCAAAAGTTATGATTTAATAAAGTCTATTTACTTACCACAAAATCGGAGTTTCCACAAAATGAAGTATGACTTTCGCCAAGCCAAAATCACCAACATGGGCTTCGAAATTTTCATCAAGAAGAATTTGATTAGACTTTATATCTCGATGGACTATCCGAGGTTTGCAGTCATGATGTAAGTAGGCATGGCCTTCAGCAGAGCCAAGAGCAATGCCGAACCGAGTTGGCTAGTCCAAGCTACATGTTGGACCATGAAGCAATTCACCCAAGCTACCCATTGCCATGTACTCATACAGAAGTAGATTTGAGCCCTGGTGATGGCAAAATCCATATAGTTTCACAATATTTCGATGCCAGATCTTTCCAAGAGTTGAAATCTCTGCACGAAAACTGTTCTCAATGTTGTTACTCTCCCTATCCGAGGCTAACCTTTTCACAGCGATTATTTGTCCCGAATTCATGACTGCATTATAAACTGTTCCACAGGCGCCTCTTCCAACAACATAGCTGTCATGGAAGTTATTCGTAGCTTGGACTAGATCTTGGAACATAAATGCCTCCTTTGGAGGAAAATAGATAGCATTCTCTGGAGAAGGCGACTCCTTGTCCTCTATGGAAGCAACCGTCTTAGACGGCCGTCTCATGAAATAAATTATAACAGCTATTAACAAAAGAGATACGCCACCTACAACGGCCGCAACAATGGTGATAACTTTACCCTTTGGAACATCCACACTTGTCAAAGGTGGGATGGATTGAGAAGATGGGTTCTCATTGCAATTGATGAGCGGCTCAGCACAGAGTGCCTTGTTCCCAAAAAAGCTACTGATGGGCATGTGCTGAAAAAGTGGCGTGGATGGCAAAGGCCCAGAGAGATCATTGTATGAAAAATTGCACACTAGTAGGCTAGACAAGGACTCAAATAAGCTATTGATTGCTTTGAGTACATGATGCGCAGTACACTGTCAACATATTCTTCATAACAAATCGCGCTCGCAGAACCAAGAACAATGCATCGCCACTCACTCCTCAAGCATATGCACAGCAGAAGTAAATTAGCAAGAACATAGAAAGCCCGCAGAATGCAACCCCTAAGGACCCCGAGTGAAAGGCCTCCATGCGATTTGCAAGAAACACAAAAATGAAAATGAATCAAAAATAAAGGGAAGAAAGAAGCAAGCACATGAAGGCGATAGTCATCATCTCGAGTTTCGCGAAACCTTGAAGAAGAAGAAGAAGAAGAAAGCCTAAAAACTAACATTCCCCACAGAAAGTAACATTGATGGGGGTTCGTGAATACATTATCAACAACAATATTCTCTAAAACCCACTCAGAAGAAAATTTACAGAAAACCAAATCCGAGACAGAACAACAAGAATTCAAAAAGAAA